>BSBK01011571.1:0-162500 GCA_027943335.1 Chamaecyparis obtusa | reverse complement strand
ACATGACCTAAGCCTATGAAACAAATCAAATGTTCTCTAAATGATTGAAAATCATTTAAATCATGTCTAAAACATCTAAACCACTTAAATTACCTATCTCACCTATCACTTAGAAACCTATAATCCAAGTGGACTAAGGCACCCCAAGGCTTATAAGTGTGCCTTAGGGATCCTTGACCACACAAATTGGATCCACACAAAAGAGGGATAATCTCTAGGATCCATCCAAATTATTACAAAACCAAACAAAACAAAAACATAAGGAACATCAAGGATGTTTCCTTGGGTGCCCTGCACCAAAAAATATGTCGTATTTTTTAACATTAAAAATATGATAATGTTTTCTAACATTAAAAACATGATCACATTTTTAATGTTTAAAAATAAGATCTTGTTTTTAATGTTTAAAATTAAAAAGGCGACCGAGTTATTTGAATCTAAGCTTGGTAATTATCAAACCATAATTAGATAAGGTTATTTTAATTTTAAAGAAATCTGATTAGGTTATTGGAATTTTTGGTTTTTTTTGAGTGAGTGGCCACTTTTTTACACACCATCTTCGTGCACTTACTCATACTATTTAAAGAATCATAAAATTAATTATGTATACAAGTAAATAAAGTTTTTTTATAATGTTTTTTTTAATAAATTAAGTTTTTTAATATGAAAATAATAATTATTTGGGGTTGCACCCAATTATATTATAAGTGTTGAAATGGTACATCTTTTGTCTATGTATCTATAGTCCAATATAGACAACATTCTACCATCTCATGTAACATACAATAGACCCAAAGAACACCCCTAGGTTGGAAAGCCACCAAAACCAAAAAAGTAGAGTGACACAACCCTATAGAGATTCCTACTACTAGAGGTTCCAACCACAATATGGAGCTGTGTAGAAATCAATAAAATTTAGATATTGTGCCATTTATAGACTTATTCCCATACTAGACCAAACGTCATTACAATTGATTCTTTTGGCCTCACTTTCTTACCAATAACCAAGTCTTAAATACACATTCCTAACCATAATTGATGTGATCCTCATGCACCTTCTACCCATCCACCTCCTTTATCCTTAAATTAGGTGTTGGGTAAAATTGTGGTTCAACTTAAATATTATTTTGACTCAAATTGGGTCTATATGGATATCCCCCATTTATACCTAGATATGCCAATCCAAGATCATAGACTAATGAAAGGTATCGTGGTTGTTTACCTAGGGGGTGAGGATAGTAAGTTAAGTGAGATGGAATGTAGTTAAATAACTATTCTAAGACACACTTCCTAAGATGATTCACACTTCTTAAATGATTCACACTTTTCTAAACTAATTTACATTTCTCAAACTGATTCCCACTTCTTAAATTGATTCCCTCTTCTTTAATTCACAAGGCCAGGCTAAAGGTTCTAGTTCATGTCACAACCGTAACATGAATTGCAATAGTTCATATTTGCTACAAACTAATAGATAAATAACCTACAAAAACTCTACAATCCACAGAGAAAATATTTTAATTAATTACCACTGCAAAGGAAAACAAAATTCAAAGAACATTCATAAGCCAACTAGATGATCAAAACATAGATTGATTTTTAAGCCAAAGAACTAATCTCAGATTAAACTAATTTTTGTATATTTCTACCCGAAATCAAATTTTCACAAGTAGAATATTAAGCTAAGCTCTAGATTGAATATCTCAAATGAATATATACCATAAAGTAGACCACATTCAATTTTGAAGACGCACAAACAACAATAGAATTTTCACTACAAATTGACATTTAGGTAAACATGAATCACACCATAAAGAAAACCATATTAATTCCTAAAATGCACAAAGAACATTAAACATATAAAACTTGCCACACCAATTAAGAAAGAGATCACCCAATAACATGAGTAGTGGGCCCTTCTTCCTTGGTCACTAGGCAATACAATGAAGACTAGCCTTACATGAACTTAATCATGGATAATACAACAACAAAAAATAAAAATTGTAGATTAAAATGACAATATTTATTTTATATATTAAAAGGCTATATATCCTAGTCTTTGAAGCACACACATATTTATACCAAAATGATATAATAATCTAGTCTTGGTTTGTTATGGCCGATGGGAAACAACCCACATATAATTTAATATATTACAAAATGGTCATTGGCCCAAAACCCATTTTAAACTAGGCATAGTCTAATAAGAACAACAATGACTACTAGTAAAATAGAAATGTCTTTTAAAAGAAAGATAGAACAACTTCTTCTATTTCATCCTCACATATTCACCATCCACATGCTTGATAGCTACATCATCCCTTTCATTCATCTCCTACAATTTGGACCACAAAATGGTTAACAATCTTATAGATTCGGATATCCTTTAATAGTTTTGATTTCCTTTCACATTTTATCAAATATATAGAGTTCCAGAGACAAATGGTGACATAAAGGCAAGGTAGAAATATAGTAAAGGGGAAAATAAAAAACTGATACAAATAATCTCCTAACCCACATCACCAGGGCCTGTCATCACATCATCTTGATCATTTTCATTATCCTCCTTAGAATCTTGGACATCTTTCTCATACCCCATTGTTGGATATAGGTGTGGAAAGATAAGTACTGAGAGGGGAGGGGTGAATAAGTAATTAAATTACTTTTAAATTTTTATGAACTTCTTCAACCTTCATTTATTGATTTCATAACCTTTGCATACATCATATGAAAATAAATAAACATAAGGTAAACATCACATAACACAATAATTTTGGTATCACATAAATCCTTGTTAGAGGATAAAAACTGTGGCGGGGATGACACCCACAACACTTCACTACTGTAGGAATAAAGTTGCTTGGTTAGAGATACAATCCTTAGCTATTTCTGATAGCTTACCCTGTTAAAGGTATTAACCCTGTTAAGATTTTTAAGATTGCTAGGTCTACTCTGTTAAGAGATTTCACAACTCTAATCTAAGAATTGTACCCGATTAAAGGATTTATACATAAGATCTCTTAAGATCTTCTTGGTTAAGAAACTTATACAATTATGATTAACTTTTAATAAACAAAAACAAAATTTCTATCAAATGTGCATCAAAAAATACTTATCAGACTCTATATGCTCATCAATCCATTACCTCATACTGTGTATCCATCATACTAACCAATTCAATACTTGATAGCTTGATTCTGAATCTCTTCCTCAATATTCTGATACTCAATAGCTTCTCTATTTATTCACCTTCTATTCTGATCTGCAATCTCCAATTTCTCTTCATACATGCATATGCTACCTTATTGATCTTTTCACTTTGATCTTCTTATATAAAACTTCTTGAAGCAATGCTAGAACTTCTAGAATCTTCATCTTTAAGTAGTGCTAGCATTAGGTACACTACCAATGCATAACCATCCTTAATTATCATTGGATGAACTCACCTTGTAATCATGTGTAATCATTTGATTTCAATATCCAATGTTCTATTATTCGATCTCCTCAAAATTTGTAAACCTTTTTCTAATGGGTGTCTAGGTTCAATGCAGTTAGATTCTGTCTAGTGTCATCCTGCTCTACTCGGTAATACATTTTATCTATCTCAGTAATTGGTTTCTCTTCTCAGTGCTTGGTGCTTGGTAGAACATGATTCTTGGTGCTCGATTTTTCCTCGCTTAGTGTCTATACTAGCTTTCTCTTTACCGATATTCCTTGTTATCTAATTCCTTTTACCAACTGCTTTCTCTTCCTTATAGACTCATCTTGTCTTCCTTACCTAATGACTTTGACAAAAATAAATACTTCCTTATAACTAATGAAAAAATAATTGACTCTTAGGAGTATCAATCTCCCCCTTTGGCATTAGTTTGGTATGTTTGTTAAAAACCTTCAAAATTTTCAAAATCATATATCAAAATTGTGTCCTAGCCTATATCTCTTTTTCCTTGATAAAACTTATTACTCCCCTTGAAGTAATAATTTTGGTACATCTCCATACTGCATATCTATGCATCATATTATGTACTCCTCTTTTTTATGCTATGTATATATATCCCCTTATACTGAACAAAATTTATGTGTATTACCCATTTTAAATATACTTGTATATTCCTAACACTTGTATATTCGCCCTTTATATCTATATTCCCCCTTTTTTAACAAAAGGACCAAAATATTTACTTGCTAACTGGCTTGGGGATCTTATAAAAAATACCATTATATGTTTCATGTGCATCCTTCAATGCTGCCTTATAGTCTCTTGTAGATTCTACAACAGTATGATCTATTCACTGATGTCTGCAGTTAGACTCACCATGTTGTCCATGGCACTGACATCCTGTGTTCTCACTAGATATTTTGCCTTTTGTATTTGCCTATGTAGTGATTCAATGGTTGGGAGCAAAATAGTTTGGAGTTCTAAGAGTTCCATCCTTATTTGGTTCTCCTCCTTTCTTAGTTCAAATTGGATTCCCATTAGATGCTTAAGCCTTTCATAATATTCTATAATTATTTTGGGCTCGGTGTGAAATCTTGGATGGTAGTTCGGTAAGCTCTTTTTTGACATTTGCATCTTTATCCTTTATTTCTTGTATAAAATTTGAAAATAAATAAATTTTCTAAAATATAGAAAGAATGGACTTTAACTCTTCTTCTAATGCATTGATTAACTCGAAGAGAGCTACCCTATTCAATACTACCAATTGAATAACTTCTTCAATCACCTTAGTTTCCATGTCTTTCTTGTATACCTTCATGAGATATTCAGTGGTGTCAGTTTTCGGTTGATTGATTTGACTTACAAGTTCTTTCAACTAGATATAAATATATGCCTTCTCATTTATTGTAGCCTCGAGAAAAATCTCATTTAGAATGCTCTTTATCTATTCTAATACATCAATTTTTTGCCTTTTGGCTATAAGCTTATCTATCTTATGCATCTTTTCTTTTCAAAAAATCACCGAACTCTGAAAGTTCTTTTGGGCTCATAGTAGTATAGTCAACCTTTGGTATGACCATAACCTCATTAATATCTACCTCTTTTTTAGTTTTCCTCTTCTTGGATTTTCTCTTGGAACTAGATGCCATCTTTGCATCAAATTGTGTGGAAGTTACTTCTATTTTATCTTCCTTCTCCTTCTTTTCTTCTTGTTTCTTCTCCTCTTTCTTCTCTTCTTGTTTTTCCTCTTTCTTCTCCTCTACCTTTTCTTGTGCTTGTTCAGGTTCCTACTGACCTGTAGTCTTGGTGGGGGTCACTGACTCTATATTTTGACCTTGATTAGTCTTTGTTTCAGTAGTCTTTTCTTTGGTTTCTTGGGGTTCATTTTATTTTGCTAGCTCAGTAGGAGTCTCAACAGTAATAGGCTCTCCACTTGTGATTTCTGAGATAACAACTTCTATCTCAGGAAAGTCCATAACTTGTAAAATAATTGGCTCAGATGTTAACAATCTTGCAGTAGCTGAGTCATCAATGTCCATAGCTTTTGACTCTATGGCCTCGATAGCCATAATATCCTCATCTTCTTTTACCATCTCATCATGGTCTTTCTCAGTAATATCTTCAATTATGACCTTTTCCTAATTAGTTATCAATCCAACTGGCTTGGATTTATCTTCTTCAACTATTATACCTTGGATTGTCAGTTTCTCATTTGAAAATATCTTTCTCCAAAGATCATCGATATCCTTTTGCACTTTTTTTAATTGACCGACCATTATTCTTAGTATTCTTCCTTTCACCAAAAACATGTCAGAATATTCCTTAAGTGTGTCTTTGATTCCTCTATTTGTTAAGTCTAGAAATGTGATTACAAGGGATCTTTCTCTCATCTCCTTCTCAACAACAATGGAATATTTCCATCTGGTATCAATTATTTTATATAGCTCCTTGTCAAGATATTGTACCACTTTGAATAGTATCATCTTGAATTTGTACAGTGTGGCAATAACTATTTCTTCTATTTTATTCTTTTCTTCTTCATTCCTAGTGTCTAGTTTTAAATGTTGCATCACCTTAAGTCCACCATACTTCTCAAGTGTCTTGAGAAGATCATCAAGAATCTTCAATTTATTACTTGGTGCAACTTTGAATTGTGACAAGTCATCCAAATATGTGTCACTTTCCTTTTCCAACTTCAATTTTCTTCTTGGCCTCCCAATGGCCTTATTTTACTTGATATATATCTTGGTCTTCATTGGTTCTGCATCAACTTTCTTCTTTCCTCTCGATGTGGAGGTAGACTGAGTAGATGGTGTTACACCAATAGGACTAGGGGTTTATTTCTTGATTCTTATTTTCTTTCCCTTTATTGATGAAGGCTTAACAAAATCTTCTTCAGCTTCATCAACATCCAAAATACCTAGTTTCTTTGTTAAATCATTAATCATTTTACCTGTCTTCCTTATGGCCTTCGATATTAGTATATCGGTTCTAATTTTCTCCTTCACCTCTTCATAGGTGCCATACCAAGTTGCAGTTCTATCTTTTGGCTTCTCTAGAATTCCTTTAATCTATACAGTGGTTGCATCAACATTCATTTCATGACCCATAGGGGGTAGCCACTCTATTCTTGGCTCAAATGCCCTTACAATCCACACATTTGTGTCTACTTCAAAACATAAGTCATCCTTGAATTCTTCCACTAATTGAGGTGGAATCCTAGATCTCTTATGCATTCTAGACTGAAATTTATTAAAGTAATCATCCATTATGACATTAAAATTATCACCCATACTTTGAATAAACTCACTAATTTGATAAACTATCAGTTTATCAAGACTCCATGTGACCTCACTGAATGTTGGAAATTAATTTTGGAAATAGAAAAAGATACAACAACAACTGACCAAACTTTAGAGTGTTTGTCTTTGCCCTCTGATTGTGTTCATGTTGTCATCGAGTTGCTTCAACAGAATCTCACACAAGTCAATTTTCATATTTTTCTTCACCATTTTGTATGCTATATCCATTGCTCCACAAGGTACACTATCTACCCTGGATGATTGAGATATCCTATAAGATATGATGTTTGATGCATACTTTAGCTCAAGATCTTCAATTGTAGAAAGATTTAAACCTCTTCTATCCCATTTGGCCTTTGTCATCTCACAAATTTTGTTCTTGTTGGTCTGTTTGTAGGCTCTCGGTCTACCAATGACTAAAAATATAGTAAATATATGCAACACATCCATTGTTATTTTCACTAGCCCATCTAGCCATATATACTTGTCATGAACTCTACTCAATACAATTCTTACCCACTCCTGTTTGAACATCGAACTGGTACATGCATTTCATGAACCAAACCCTTTGACTATAGGTGAATGTAGTAATTCTTCAATTTCCTATTAACACATAACTTCTAATATGATGTATCAATTTATGCTTGACAAAAATCCTCAATTTTACAATGGATGAAGGCACGGATGTCTTCAATCAAAATGATTCTTGGAGGGATTAGAGATAGGGCTCTAGTTTTGTCGATTTTAGCAGCAATGGCTGGAGGAAGTTTGTACTTTGGATTGACTGGGTCAATCTTCTCTACTACTATAGGCTTTTGTATCTTGGGTGCTATTTGATCTCAACAAAGTTCCAACAAATTCCTAGGGTTTAAATGAAATAGTAATGTAATCTCTTAAAATGGCTTGGTGAACATTGTAAGTACCTCAAATGATCTTGAATGTGCTTGGAATGCTGGATTGAGTACTTAGAATTGACTCTTTGACCTCGTATTTGTTATAGCTGAAATGTTGTCACAAGAATGTAAAGTAAAAATGAAGTATCTCACCCTCTTTTTATAGATTTCCTTTTAGGTTAGGGCTTCTAATGGTTATAAATGTATTAAATGATCATTTACCTAACTTTATATGACCATTAAATCAAACCATGCTTTACTTTACCGAATGTAACAAAATAGCTTAAATACTTCACCAATCATCATATGAAATCATAACTTTGTAATACTTATCCAAATGCATCTAGATATGCTGATATGGATCTTACTATACTAAATCTAGGAACTGATTTATGATAAATTTTAAGTTATCAACTCCTATACATTCCTTGGCTGATTAAGTGAAGATAGGTGCACCCGATCTGGAGGATGTGGTGCCATCATAAGTTCCCATTTTTGTTCCATCATCTTCTGATTTTCTTCTCCAAGGCTTATTCATCTATTTTTGGATTTCATCAATATTTATTGGAGTCTTTTCACTTGGTTGCTCCTCGGTTGAATCCTTATTTTGGTACCTGCAGTCCTTAGCTAGGTGACTAACTCTATGGCAATGGAAACAAGCCATTCCAGAGTTTCTTCATGATTTATTGTTATTCATTCCATGCATCTTGAAGCAATTTGCAACAATGTGATTGAATCTTCCACATGCAGTACAAGAAATCCTTGTATTGTAATCCCATGGTACTGTAGGACCTTGTCGGTTGTTATGAACATTCTATCGGTTGGGGACCCATTTCTCATTTCTTCTTTATGACCTGCATTCTTCAGATTTGTGACCATATTTCTTTTAGTTGCTACAATAACCATCAAATCTTGGTTTTCTTGGAGTGTTCACAAATTTTGATCTACACTCAAATTCCTTATGTCCATACTTATTACAATTATAACAATGACCTTTGAATTTAGGAGAATTTGGTGGATTACCTCTCTTTCTTCTGTAGATGTTAGCTATATGTCCTAGTTTCCCACAATGATAACATGTAGGCTTCTTAGGATTTTGTGGGGTAGAAACTTTGTCTCGATAGGTTTATTGTTTGGAGGTATCACCCTTCTCAGTAGTACAATTTGCATTGAAATCAAGTCCATAGGTGTCATTAGGTTGCCTTTGATTTCTCAGTTCATCCAAAATATTCCATGCTTATTCATTTCTTTTCAAGATTTCATTGGCATCTTTCTCATCTTTCAGATTATTCTTCAAGTGTTCATTCTCAAATCTCAATTCTGCAATCTCATCGACTTTCCTAGCAACATCTTGATTTTCTATAACAAGTTGATCTGTCAAGTTGTAGTGTGTTTGTGTTAACCTCATGATTTCCATATCTTTCTCATCAAGTCTAGTATTCATTTATCTTCTCTCTTCTTCTGCAGTCCTTTTGTCATCCTCAACTCTACCCTTTTCTTCCATGATCTCACACATCCTTACCGTTTGTGCTTCTTGTTCTATTTTCAATGTTTTCACCTGATCAACCAACCCTCTTGAATATAATTTTTCAGGAAACCCTCCTCTTTGTGTTACAACACCATCACTATCTCAAAAAGGACACACTTCTCTTCATAGACTACATTCTTTAAGGGATCACAACTGAGTTAGGATAAAGAATCACATCTCACTTGGTCACCTCTCTTCCACATTGATGAAGGAAAATAGTAACCCTTTGGGAGAGGGATACCCAGATCCTAATCCACATTCTCAAGCACGTCATCCAACTACCCTAAGAATTTGCCATTGACCAACCTCTTGCAAATTGTCCTTGTCATATCCTTGAATTCACCTACATCAAGCATAGTTTCCAAAAACATCACTGGGATGCCAAAATTAACCCTACAATGATGATCAACCCACAAATAATCCACACCCAACACCATTGAGATGCCATGCATAATCAAATAGTGGTGTAACTTGAATATCTTCCTAAGTCTCTTATGAAAGACCTCTCTTAAAAAAGTCATATGTCTCTTTTTACTATTTAGCCTCAAGGGTGTATCCATATCTATCAAACTCTACAATCTTTAGTTCAACAATCCTGACACAAAAGGAAAAATCTCTAGGTTCTATGTGGTAATTAAATCCTAGTTTTCCACCAATATTCCTCAAAATCTCCTCTAATGTAACAATACTCTTTATTCCCTTTCTTAAAAGGATCATCCTTTATCATTAATACAATCCTTTCGCTTGCAGGAAAAGTTAGAAATGTTGCCACTAATTTTTATTGGTCGAGGAAAAGGATCTGAAATAGATAGAGTGACAACCAAATCAACCAACTTCTGGGCCACACTAACTCCCAAGTTGTTTCCCAAGTCACATGGACTCCTATCACCCCTCAATCCCAATTCACATCTGTGATTTTCATCAATTGACCTAGGAAAATGATCCAAGCTTCCCAAAACTGAGAATTAATGCATGTCACATCACTTGTCTATTGTGGATTCACCAAAATCCCCCACACATCCATCTGTCACGCATCCATCTTATATCACTCTGTCTGCAAACTAACCCCAATGTATTTAACCTTGTGACTTTACTTGGCAATCCACTGCTAACTTGGCCATCTCATCGGCCATATTATTGCCCTCCTAAAACACGTGTTTAATGTTTTCAAACTTGCCTATTAAGTCTCAAATCAAATTCAGCCATTTTTTAAGTTTCCAGTTAGGCATAGGTTTTTTCCTAATAATTGATTCCCCCACAAGTGTAATTTATTCAACTTCAATTCTATACCGGATTTCACTCCAATGAGTGCTACTTTGAATTCAACATCATTATTCATCATCATCCCTAGTCAAAGGAATTAATTTCTTGCTTAGGAAATTCTTAGTGCGATCTTGAGCAACACACGTGGCACCACTTGGGTCTGGATTGCCCTTAGAGGCACCATCAAAATTTATCTTAACCCAACCTGGTTTCAGTGCTTCCCACTTCACTCCTCTTGCACTTCACAAAAGATTTATAGGAGGATAAATTAAATATTTTAAAATCGTATTCTCACACACACACATATATCGTTTCATGTAATAGTTTGAATTTTTTAATTTATTTTAAAATTTATTATATTTAAAAAAGAATTAGATTATATAAATACTGACAATTTTTTTAATACAATAAATTAAAATATTATAAGATGATAAATGTAAATTAGAAATTTCTTTTAATCACACATGAAAATTTAATCTTTTCAAAATTACAACCATGATCCTTATCCAATCATGCCTCAAAACAAGTTAAATCTTAATAAATATCATAATCACAAAATATATCATTATCCTTACTAATAAAACTATAACTTCTCAATATTACTATTATATTTTAAAATCTAATAACTATAAAGACAAAATTAGTAATAACTTAAAAATTTGACAACCAAAAAAACAAAGATTTGACAACAAAAAAAACTGAAAAAAACGGTACAAAACAAAATGAATAATGTCTACATACTTATCACATCCTAAAAACCAACATAAACCAAGGAAATTCAAAGCTATTTTCGTCATCACCGACGTCATCAATTATTTGCATCCGTTTACTAAAATAAAATTTTAATTCCGTGTGGTTATAATACAATTTATTGTCAATTTCGAGAGATAAAAAGATTACTACGGCTTGAAATAAAAGCCGACCTTACGTTTCTGAAATTATAAAACAAATAATTTTATTTTAAAAATATGTCGCTGTGGCGTCCTTAAAAACGTGGAAAACAACAAAACCACATTACGCACGTTACCGATAGGCCCCGCCTTCAGAGCCGCCCTCACTTTACAGAAAAAACAAACGAGTACAAGGAGAGGAAGTCTCCGTCAAACGACAGACATGTCTGTATAACGACAGACGAGAATCTGAAAATGTCTCCATACGTGTAATTCTAGACATCTCGAAATTATTACAGTTGCTTTTTGGCTTTCAGTCTGCTTTTTGCAGCTTTTGTTGTATTATTCTTTCTACTTTAATGTGTTTAATAAAGTTTTCCCAAAATTAACTATTTATTGTTGAAATTTTGTCATTTATAACTATATTTACGTTCTTCTCCTCATCATAGAGTGTGGTACAAACATTGAATTTTTTTTTATACAATTATAGATCTATACTAGCTAATATATATTTTATATTTAATATACACCGAGATGTATGAGGCGTTGAATTTTTTCAACTTTAATTTTAATTAAAGATGAATGATGAAAAAATTAGACACCTCAATACATCTCAACATACATTAAATATAGAGTATATATTAGCCAGTAGCAACCGTTGAGTGTGTAAGACATTGTATACATTAATATGTAATTATAAAATATATTTTATTAAAATTAAATTTAATATAATCAAGGTTTAAATCATAGTTAGTGCTAGAGTGAGTGTTTAGATTAGGCTTAGGATTAGAGTTTTGCATTACATTTGGGATTACAGTTAGGGTTCTAGGGTATACATCATAGTTAGGGTTAGGGTCTAGAGTATGGTTAGGGAAAGGCTTATAATTATCATTATTGTTAGGATTAAGGTTACAAGAACAATTAGGGTTAGAGTTAGAATTATGGTTAGCTTAGGTAGGGTTAGGGTTTGGATTATAGTTGGGGTTAGTGTTAAGATTATTGTTACGGTAAGGTTTACGATGAGAGTTAGGATTATGGTTGGGGCTAGGGTTTAGGATTATTGTTCAAGTTTTTGTTATGACTAGGGTTTGCACAATGGTTAGGGTAGAGGCTAGGGTTTTAGTTACAATCAAGGTTAGGATAATGGTTAGGGTTAGCTTTTGGGTTATGTTCTAAATTATAGTTAGGGTTATGTTTCCATCATGATTAGGATTAGGGTTTACCTTATAAATTAGGCTAGAGCTAAAATTATGGATAGGGTTAGAGTTTAGGGAAAGGGTTATTGTTAAAATCAAGGTTTACATAATGGTTAGGGTTAGAGTGAGTGTTTAGGTTAGACATGGAGTTAGGGTTCTAGGGTATACATCATCGTTAGGGTAAGGGTTAGGGTTTAAGGTATGGTTAGTGCAAAGCTTCGAGTTATCATCGGGGTTAGGGTTCACATTAGAAGTGGGATTAGGGTTAGAGTTTGGATTAGGATTCAAATTAGGGTTGGCTATGGTTTAGGGTTAATATTATGGTTTGAATAATGCTTAGGGTTAAGGTTAGGGCTAGGTTTTGGATTAGTGATTTTGGTAAGTATAAGGTCATTCTTAGTTTAGAAAAATAATTAGGGTTAGGGTTATCCTTAAGGATATATAGGATTATGGTAAGGGTTTAGGGTGATGGTTTGGATGAGGATACGATTAAAGTTTGTTTTATGGTTAGGGAAAGGCTTATCATTAAGTTTATGGTTTATATTAGAAGTGCAATTATGGTTAGGGTTAAAATTATGGTTATACTTAGGATTAGGGTTAGGATTTGTATTAGGATTCAAATTATGGTTAGATTAGGGCCAAGATTAGGCTAAGGATTAGAATTGTGGTTAGAATTAGGGTTAATATTATTATCTGATTTATGATAAGGGTTAGGGTTTAAGATTATGATTACGATTAGAGTTTGGTGTTAGGGTTAGGATTATGGTTTGAGGTTTAAGGATTAGGGTTATGATTAGGGTTTAGGAATTTAGGGTTATGGTTAGGGTTAACATTAGGGTATGGACATAAATATTGCTTAGGATTAGTGTTAGGGTATGGATATGGGTTTACATCATGGTTAAGGTTTGTATTAGATTTAGGATTACAATTAAATGGTTTAACATTTGCATTTAGGGTTTATCATTTATGATTAGGGTTAGGATTAAGGTTTAGAATTTAGTATTATAGTAAGCTCAATAAGGTAGGGTTGGGGTTAGGATTGGGAGTAGGTTTAGGGGTATTATTACTATAAACTATGGTTGGATTTAAAATTATGATTAAGGTTAGGAGTAAGGTTAGGGTTATGATTATGCATTGGTTAGGGTTTAGGTTAGGGTGAATATTAGGGTTAGGGTTAAGACTATGGCTCTAGTTAGTGTCAAGGGTTATGGTTAGGGTTCAAATATGGATAGAGTTATAGTTGAATTATTCTTATGGTTGAAGCACAATTAGGGTTAGACACAAGGGTAGAATAGGATCAGAGTTCAAGTAGAGGGAAATCTTTTAGTTAGAGTTAGGTTTGAAATTAATTATAGTTGTGGTTTGATTATGGTTAGAGTTTGATTATTGTTAGGGTTAGGATTAGAGTTCAAAAGGAATAGAATTAGGGTAATGATTTAATTATATTAAAATTAGGGTTAGGTTTCATACACACACATAAGTGTGTGTATATATACATCGAGCTTAAATTTAATAATATCATTTAGGATTATGGTTATGGTTCATATGTGTGTGTACAAGTATCTTAAATTGAATAATATAATTTAGGATTAGTGGTAGCTTGCTTGGATTTTACATATGATAGGATTCAATTAGGCTCAAAATTAGGGTTGTAATTCAATTTGGTTTAGTGTAAGGTTTAGGGTTTAAATACAACCTAACCCTAAATTTTAGTTTTGTTTAATATTAGTTTTATTGTAGATTTTGTTTCTTGGTTAGGGTTAAGTTTAATTTGGTCTTAAATATTAGATTAGGATTAGGTTTAGGGTTACATTTAAATTTATTTTAGGTTTAGGGTTCAATCTCATTTAGTGTTAGAGTTAAGTCTCTATTTAGTTGGGTTTAATTGGTTTAGGGTAATATTGCAAGAGACTTATTAGTCCATTTTTATTTCTTCTATATAGGTTACATTGTGATTTAAAATTTAATTTAATAAATTATAACATAATTAAATTTGGGGTTCACCCCACAGTGCAATGGTAGCTGCAATCCGTTGCAACACAGTGGTCTTGTGTTCAAATCACTACAGGTTCAAAATGGATTCATCAACGTGCATGGTTTAGAAGGAATGATGTAGATGAAATGGCTTACACGAGTGGTCAAAGGCTTTGACAAGGAGAGTAGCGCTGGTGCCCAGAGATCGGATGGAGGGAAGATTAGGCATGTAAGAATAGTGGACACATCATGCGCTTGGACATGGAGGAGGGTTGACTCATGCGCTGGGACATGGAAGATGGTGGGAGATATAAGGGGGTCGTCGCACACAAGAGTTGTCAGCCGACTTTGGAGAGATAAGGGGTGACACCCTCCATCTTGGGAGATATAAGGAGACTTCTTGGAGTGATAAGGTGGTGGCTTAGTGTTGGGTGAGGAGGGAGGCATAAGGTGGCAGACAACATTGGAGCGATAAGGTGGTTCATTGATTGGGTGTCCATGGCATTATAAATATAGGTGTATCTAGGAGGTGTCGAGGCCTCAACAGCCACTTTCTCATTAGGGATGGGGTCCCCTGCAATGTGACCCCACTGGTTCAAAGGTCCAGTCAAAAGAACTTACCCCCCCAAAAAAAAACCATAATAAAATTTGAATTTTTTTAAAAATAATTATATTCGGGTATGTGCAAGATCATGAGGGGCCAAAGTATGCCCTTAAGTGGTAATGAAAAATCAACAAATCAGGGTTAGTCAACTTGACATGAAAATTTCAACTAGCCATCAACCTAATATCAAAAAGTTGTAAGAATAGAATCTGTAGAAAATTGAATGCAGTTTCTAAACTACTAGGCCTTTTTTGAATAAAAGTTAGTATGATTGGTGAAAAGTATAGATTTCAATGCAACATTACAAAAATTTCTGGAAAAAAATAAGAAGTAGGTGTATGTCTGACCACCTTAATTATAATCAAATGATAATATTTTATTATAAGATTTTATATATAAGTAGTAGACTCATGCCTAGATGTGACGCATATTTTTTTATAATTTTACTCTAAAAAAATAATTAATTATAAATTTTCTGCTACAACGTTTTCAGAATAAAAAAACTCATGTGTCTAACCACCTTAACTCATTCAAAAATTTACAAAATTCAAATTTTTTTTCCTTATAGTAGGTGAAGCATAGAATGTGACGCATCTTTTGGATTTCAAAAATGTTATACTGTCTGAAAGTTATAGTCATTTTTCAATCAGTATATAAATCAACACTTTAGAGGTAACTCAATTAGAAAATAACTAATAATTACTTGTTGAATTCAAAATTTGACAGCAATTATATTGATAGAAAGCTGATAATTTCCTTAAGATACCCTTTTTCATTTCATCAATTTCGGGTGAAAAAAAAGTCGTTAGCTACATGGTTGAAGTTTGGAACTCAGAGAAACAGGGGAAAAACATGTTTTTGAGACATTTCAATAGTTGACCATGTAGGTTTGGTGCACAAAGCAATACCGAGCCTAATCAAGTACCCGATATTTTCGGGTACCCAAAAAGGCCAACATAATTTTGATTTTTCACTTTTCCCTCCCCTTTCTCCCTCCCCTTTCTCCATCCTTCATATGATTATATATATTATATTCTATCAAAATCAAAAACTATATATTAGATTATATATTATATATATTAAATATTATATAATATCAATTATATATTAAATATTATATAATATACATTTTACAATAAATATTATTTAATATATATTAATATTAAATGTTACATTACATATCATATATTATATATTATTTTATATGTATAATATATTAATATGTATTTTACAACTATGTACAAAAGGTTGGAAGATTGTAGAAAAATCATGGATGACCATTGAAAGAAGCAAAGGAAATCAATCAACCATTTAAAAAATTCATGGGTGGTCATTGAGGAAGAGAGAGAGTGAGAAGGTGGTGGGGGCTGAGAGAGAGAGAGAGAGAGAGAGAGAGAGAGAGAGGAGAGAGTAGGATAGAGAGAGAAGGGGAAGGAGAGAGAGAGAGTAGGAGAGAGAGAGATAGAAGGGGATGGGGAGAGAGTAGGAGAGAGAGAGAAGGGGATGGGGAGAGAGTAGTAGAGAGAGAGAAGGGGAAGGGGAGAGTAGGAGAGATAGAGATAAGGGGAAGGGGAGAGAGTAGGAGAGAGAGAGAAGGGGAAGGATAACCAATTCATTTCAATATTAATTAGTAAGGAGCAAGGTAAACTTAAATAATATCACATCAGGCATTAGAAATCCAAATTCTAATTAGGAGTTTTAAGAAAAGTGAGTAAGGTCCTGGATAGGGACATTACAAATCCACACATTGTTTAGTAGATACCTCCAAGAACCCACATACATAGGAGTAGGTTTGAAGTAAGACTAAGATTGTTTATCGGTTCAAAAATATTACCGTGTTGTACTTTTGATTAACATCCAATGATTGGATGTGAAATTCACAAATTTGATTATATTACCACTGGTTCTATTTCAAATTTTGGAAAAAATGTATATTTGACATATGTTGATAAATTTCAGTCAACACCATTTTAAAATAACACTTCAGTTTAATTTTACACATTGAGAATATCATCAATAGGAATTGAATTGAAATTGACATAGGTCA
Source organism: Chamaecyparis obtusa (assembly GCA_027943335.1). Lineage (NCBI taxonomy): Eukaryota > Viridiplantae > Streptophyta > Pinopsida > Cupressales > Cupressaceae > Chamaecyparis > Chamaecyparis obtusa. The sequence continues at coordinate 145,364 of BSBK01011571.1, read as the reverse complement.
TAGGAAATAAATGCCCCATCTATTTGTTGTCTTCTACATTTTGAGTTTCTTATTACAATCAGGAGAAGAATATTACTCCCCAAATGGTTTTGGATAGTAACATTTGTACTTCCTCTTCACAAATATTTCTTCCCTCATCTTGCTACCTATTGATACCGACAAAGTGAATCTAGGCATTTCTACCATGTAATGGGAGAAAAATGGTTTCCTAATTGATATGTGTCTAAATAATACATGCAAGAACCTTTTCTTTGATATTGCTCACTAACACTTTACAATAGAAAATGTTTACAAAAACTGGCATGTACGTGCATGAGGACATTATATATTACAGAAATCCTACACAAAAGCAACTGGCAAGCCACTCAAAAAGTAGTAACTGATAGAAAGTGGGATAATGTAGATGCTTTAATAAACCACTATCTTCTTTACTCAAGCAACATCTAGTTCATTTGCTCGACTGGGGCATGTTTGGGAACATACAGTCTCCATTTAAACTCAAGTCTCTAGAAGCAGTTATATTTGTCAGTGGAGGAGACACACCCATTGGATCTACAATAACTTTATGCTCAGTAGAATTTCCATTTCTCTTCAATTGGGATACTCTTAAAAAAATTGCATCTACCCTTTTACCAATTTGGGAAATCAATGGGTCTATTTGTGGACCTCCAAGGAGTTGGTCACCGAAATGAGAACCTTGAGATGAATCAGGAACTTCTCTACGAAAGAGATCAATACCTTGAGAAGCTCTCCACTTGTCAGCTGAATTAAAACCTTGGACCATAGATGGCTACCCTTTGTTGTAAAAGGAGGAGTGAGACTACCTTGCCAAAGGTGGCAATGAAATTACATTTGAGGGATAATGCCGAACATGAGTAACCTAGTTTTCCAAGTCTCGTAAATGCAAGGCCATTGACGAATAGGCATTTCTAATAGAAATATTTATCATGCTAGAATGAAGTGCATGACCAAATTCTTTTCCTGTTAATGAACCAATTTGAGGCTTCATTTCACATTGCTCTATGGATAATTCCATAGCACTTGTTACTTCTCTATTTGAATTTTTTGTGTCAGTGTACATGTGCACTAAAGAGCTTCTGTCACTACTTGAGCTACTAGCAGATGGTGAGTACTCATCATCATCATCTGACATAGGCTCACATGCATATCTTACTTCTTTCCTTTGTTGCTTTCCCCTTCCTAGCTCTTCCTCCTTATCTATAACTTCTATCATGGGTCCAAGAAGCTCTTCCCACTCTTTCCCATTAATATGCAAATATTTTTGTCTGTAATAGTATTTTCTGCATTTATTATGATATTGATCTAATTTGATGCATCTTCGCTATTTGATCCACACTTCCCTTTCATTTTACTTGCTTTGCTCATTTTGCACGTCATAGGCCAGGATTTGACAGTGGGTATGACCTTGGTATTATCGCCGTTAATGATAAATTTGACCTTTTAGCTATTATTTTTTTGTCATTTTTCCTGTATGATGCTTTTGTATACGAATTGTGGATATTCTCTGGGAAAATTTTCATTTTTTCCTGTAGGATGCCTTTGTATACAAATTTTGGAGAATCTCTGTTAAAGAGTAGGTAAGGATGGCTAAGCTGAGTGCAGCGGAGAGGGAGAGGACTAAATTGAGAGAGTAGAGGTGGAGAGCGATAATGACAAAAATATTTTAGGGCTTGCGAAAATATGGAAATTATAATCTTCCTCCCAGAGCAGACATTAATGAAGTTCTATGTGCCTTAGCAGAGGAAGCTGATTGGATTGTTGAAGCTGACAGTACTACATACAGAAATGCGGTATGTATTTTTGGCCTAAATTTTATTTTTCATTTCTTTTAGGTCTTTAAAGGTGGCCAGCAAAATCTTTGTATTAAATGTCAGGGAATGCATGAAAATAATATGATTCTAAGCATGAGAATGAGTCCCTACATGGGCATAGTTGTGCCTTTTATAGGCTCCATAAACCCTAGATATGCAGAAATGGAGGCTTTGTAGAATAGTTCGCACTTGGAATGCTCAAGTGTGTCCTAAGGGGTCCTATGACCCCTTCGGACACACTTGAGTATTCAAATGTGTCAAAAGGGATCATGTGGACTTCCTAGGGGTCCTAGTATGCCTTATCATGTGTTAGGACCCCTAGGAAGTCCCCATGACCCCTTTCGACACATTGGAACCCTCAAGTGTGTCCTAAGGGGTCCTACAACCCCTTAGGATAGACTTGAGGGTTCCAATGTGTCAAAAGGGATCATGGGGACTTCCGAGGGGTCCTAGTATACCTTATCATGCGTTAGGACCCCTAGGAAGTCCCCATGACCCCTTTCGACACATTGGAACCCTCAAGTGTGTCCCAAGGGGTCGTACCCCTTGGGACACACTTGAGGGTTCCAATGTGTCAAAAGGGGTCATGGGGACTTCCTAGGGGTCCTAATACACCTTATCACGTGTTAGGACCCCTAGGAAGTCCCCATAACCCCTTATGACACATTTGAATGCTCAAGTGTGTCTGAAGGGGTCCTACAACCCCTTTAGACACACTTGAGCATTCAAATGTGTCAGAAGGGGTCATGGGGACTTCCTAGGGGTCCTAGTATGTCTTATCACACGTTAGGACCCCTAGGAAGTCCCCATGACCCCTTTTGACACATTAGAATGATCAAGTGTGTCCTAAGGGGTCCTGCAACCCCTTTGGACACACTTGAGCATTCAAATGGGTCAAAAGGGGTCATGAGGACTTCCTAGGGGTCCTAGTACACCTTATCATGTGTTAGGAACCCTAGGAAGTCCCCATGACCCCTATGGACACATTGGAATGCTCAAATGTGTTCCAAGTGATCCTACGACCTCTTCAGACACACTTGAGCATTAAAATGTGTCAAAAGGGGTCATGGGGATGTCCTAAGGGTCCTAGTACACCTTATCACGCGTTAGGACCCCTAGAAAGTCCCCATGACCCCTTTCAACACATTGGAACCCTCAAGTGTGTCTTAAGGGGTCCTAAAACCCCTTCAGACACACTTGAGCATTCAAATGTGTCAAAAGGGGTCATGGGGACTTCCTAGGAGTCATAGTACACCTTATTACACGTTAGGACACCTAGAAAGTCCCCATGACCCCTTTGGACACATTGGAATGCTCAAGTGTGTCCTAAGGGGTGCTACGACCCCTTCAAACACACTTGAGTGCTCAAGTGTGTCAAAAGGGGTCATGGGGACTTCCTAGGGGTCTTAGTACACCTTATCACATGTTAGGGCCCCTAGGAAGTCCCCATGACCCCTTTAGACACATTGGAATGCTCAAGTGTGTTCTAAGGGGTCCTACGACCCCTTCGGACACACTTGAGCATTCAAATTTGTCAAAAAGGGTCATGAGCACTTCCTAGGGGTTGTAGTATGCCTTATCATGCATTAGGACCCCTAGGACGTCCCCATGACCCCTATGGACACATTGGAATGCTCAAGTGTGTCCCAAGGTGTCCTACAACCCCTTCAGACACACTTGAGCATTCAAATGTGTCAAAAGGGGTCATGGGGACTTCCTAGGGGTCCTAGTATGCCTTATCACACGTTAGGACCCCTAGGAAGTCCCCATGACCCCTTTGGACACATTGGAAGGCTCAAGTGTGTCCTAAGGGGTCCTACAACCCTTTCAAACACACTTGAGCATTCAAATGTGTCAAAAGGGGTCATGAGGACTTCCTAGGGGTCCTAGTATGCCTTATCATGTGTTAGGACCCCTAGGAAGTCCCCATGACCCCTATGGACACATTGGAATACTCAAGTGTGTCCCAAGGGGTCCTACAACCCCTTTGGACACACTTGAGCATTCAAATGTGTCAAAAGGGGTCATGGGGACTTCCTAGGGGTCATAGTACACCTTATCACGCGTTAGGACCCCTAGAAAGTCTCCATGACCCCTTTGGACACATTTGAATGCTCAAGTGCATCCTAAGGGGTCCTACGACCCCTTTAGACACACTTGAGCTTTCAAATGTGTCAAAAGGGGTCATGAGGACTTTTTAGGGGTCCTAGTATGCCTTATCATGCGTTAAGACCCCTAGGAAGTCCCCATGACCCCTTTGGACACATTGGAACCCTCAAGTGTGTCTTAAGGGGTCCTATAACCCCTTTGGACACACTTGAGCATTCAAATGTTCAAAAGGGGTCATGGGGACTTCCTAGGGGTCCTAGTATGCCTTATCACATGTTAGGACCCCTAGGAAGTCCCCATGACCCCTTTTGACAGATTGGAACCCTCAAGTGTGTCTTAAGGGGTCCTACGACCCCTTCGAACACACTTGAGCATTCAAATGTGTCAAAAGGGGTCATGGGGACTTCCTAGGGGTCCTAGTACGCCTTATCACGTGTTAGGACCCCTAGGAAGTCCCCATGACCCCTTTGGACACATTGGAATGCTCAAGTGTGTCCTAAGGGGTCCTACGACCCCTTTAGAAACACATGAGTATTCAAATGTGTCAAAAAGGGTCATGGGGACTTCCTAGCTATCCTAGTACACCTTATCATGCGTTAAGACCCCTAGGAAGTCCCCATGACCCCTTTGGACACATTGGAATGCTCAAGTGTGTCCTAAGTGGTCCTACAACCCCTTCAGACACACTTGAGTGTTCAAATGTGTCAAAAGGGGTCATGAGGACTTCCTAGGGGTCCTAGTATGCCTTATCACACGTTAGGGCCCCTAGGAAGTCCCCATGACCCCTATGGACACATTATAATGCTAAAGTATATCCCAAGGGGTCCTACGACCCATTCAGACACACTTGAGCATTGAAATGTGTCAAAAGGGGTCATGGGGACTTCCTAAGGGTCCTAGTACACCTTATCATGTGTTAGGACCCCTAGGTAGTCCCCATGACCCCTTTCGACACATTGGAACCCTCAAGTGTGTCCCAAGGAGTCCTAAGACCCCTTCAGGCACACTTGAGCATTCAAATGTGTCAAAAGGGGTCACATGGACTTCCTAGGGGTCCTAGTACACCTTATCACATGTTAGGACCCCTAAGAAGTCCCCATGACCCCTTTGGACACATTGGAAGGCTCAAGTGTGTCCTAAGGGGTCCTACGACCCCTTTGAACACACTTGAGTATTCAAATGTGTCAAAAGGGGTCATGGGGATTTCCTAGGGGTCCTAGTATGCCTTATCACATGTTAGGACCCCTAGAAAGTCCCCATGACCCCTTTTGACTCATTGAAACCCTCAAATGTGTCCTAAGGGGTCCTACAACCCCTTCAGACATAGTTTAGCATTCAAATGTGTCAAAAGGTGTCATGGGGACTTCCTAGGGGTCAAATGTTCTTACATCAATTTTTATGCTACTGTTAGTTTCTAGAATAGATGATGACATCTACTTATTCAGTATAGTCAGACCCCCGAAATTACAAGGAGTCCGTAGAAAAATCCTGTGCTGGATACTTTCAAGAGGACTTGGGTTGAAACTGTCTGTCATCAAATCAAATATGCAGGTATTTTTTTGAATACATTATATATATATATATATATATATATATATATATATATATATATATAATATGTATTATATACATTAGTATATATATAATATATTATATATATATTATATACATTAGTATATATATAATATACATTATATATATATATTATATACCTCTTTTTATTTATAAAAGTTCAATTTTTTCATTTACTACCGCCGGTTTTTCATGTACCCAATAAAATCAGGTACCTGATTATTGCCTGGTATAACTTTGACCAAAATATTCCCTGTCCCCACAGACTAGAGAAGCATGGGATTTCATACTTTTTTCACGGGTTTCAGGAAAAAAAACCTGATTTGGGGCCCATTTTTTACTTTTTGTCAACTTGTGGTCACACCATGGGAAGCAGCAGTCATCGAAAGGCTAAATGCAAGAGGAAGGTGACAGATGAAGAAATTCAAGCATATAGGGAAAATCACTGAAGAAGGAGAGAAGGTATGTTAAACATTAATCAAGGTGACCCGTAAATGTAGTTGCAAGTGAAGAGGATGTTGAATTTGAAAATAATATGAAAATTAATTTTGTGAATAACAATGGATGGAGTGAAGATGAAAATGTAGAGATGGAGAATAAAAATGTAGATTTGGGGAATGAAAATGTAGATTTGGGGAATGACAATGAATGGAATGAAGATGAAAATGTACAAATGGAGATTGAAAATGTAGACTTGGGGAATGAAAATGTTGCACAATAACCACATGAATAGTACACATCTCCAAATTATATGTGAAATGAAGTCCCTTGCAATAAAGATAATCAATCTTCAAATTGGGGGCTTTCAAGAACACCTAAATGGTTAATTGAAATTGAGGAGAACATTATGAATAATTGGGAAGGAAAGAGGTCACATAGAACCGTTAGGTTGTGGGCTTCAAGACTTTATGATGAATTTTTTGGAAACAAGACATTGGTTGAGCAATGTCAAATTTTTGTGCATTTGTTAAAGATGCAAAAGATGAGACCTATGCTTGTGAAATTGAAGATTTGTGTGAACAAGAAAATGGAGAGAAATGCCATTATTGTGAAGAATCTTTTCAATGCTCTCAATAGCATTGGGAAGACTAGCAGAGAAAAAGACAAGAGAGTTTCTCGGAGGGTTATTACAACCTCCTTAGTAAGTCATCAGTTGAGAAAGGCTCGTTTGATGAGACAAACTTGTGTTGACCTCAATATAGACCATAAAATTTTGGGTAGAGCACTTGCAAGAAGAGAAAGACTTGATGATCCACTTCAAATTGATACATGGGCTTATGGTGGGAGACTTCCATGTTTCGATAAGAAGCTAACAAATGTTGTCAAGGATGAAATTCAACAATTTTGGGATACTAACTCAAGAGTATCACCAAATGTGAAGGATGTCTTGAAGTTGAGAGTTGGCAATCGAGACCACACTCCACATCCTAAACATTATGTGGAGGTAAGTCAAACAATGTTGTATAAAACATTTTGTGAGACACATCCAACATTGAAAATATCTCAAACGTCTTTTGAATCCGTGAAGCCATTTTATTGTGTACCCCTTAAGATTCAAAATACATGTTGTTGCAAATATCATGTTGAGTTTTCAATGCATCATGAATTATTACTATCCATTCACTCTACTTTGCATACTAATGAAATGCTAGAGGATTGTGGTGCAAGTGGTCTTCCCAAATCATCAAGAGACTCGCTAGATCAATTTTTATGTCAAAGAGATGATGGTTGTTTATTTTATAAAAAAGTTTGCTTAAATGCCAAGTGCTTAGAATGTGGTGGCTTGTCCAAGTTTAGGACATGTTTTCATGAGGGTTTGGAACACAATTTTTGAAAGACACTCGTCCAAAAAAAGTTATATGAAACAATGAAATATACATTGAAGAGTGGAGGTGAAGGCTCTAGATGTGAGTTAGTTGCAAAAGAATACAATGTTGCTGATTTTATCTCAGATTCAAGACAAATCTTTTTTACAAGTATGCAAGGCATAGTCATAGGTCTCAATGGTTGGATCAACAATTTAGGACATGTAAGGACACTTTCCCCATTGGAACTATTATATCCATTGTAGACTTTGTGGAGAACTATACATTGCAGCCCCAAAATGAGACTCAAGCTCAATATTACAATTCCATTCAGGTTGCTATTTTTGTACACATCACATATAGACATTCCCCTGATAGCACAAAAGATGAGTGAAAGATAATCAAAGAGTACCATTTTTATATGAGTGACGATCGGTCTCACTCTCATGAGTTTTTTCAACATTGTTTCTAGAACTATTTTGACTTCTTGCAGGAAAATGGTATTGCTATGGATAGACATCTCATTTGGTTGGATAATTGCACCGATCAATTTAAGAATTCTAGAATGTTTTATTGGTTGTGTAGAATGCATGTGGAGAGAGGTGTACCTCATATTTGGAGTTTTTTTGAGTCAGGGCATGGGAAAGGGGAGCATGATGGAGCAGGTGCGTGTGTGAAGAGAGCTCTAGTTAAGGAGCAACTGAGGATTTTAGGTGCTGTACTTCTTGATGCTCATTCTATTGTTGATTGGTGTACTTTAGCATTGTCACAAGGGGGGAATCTTGATTCTATAGTGCGTAGATTCTTTTGGTTGGTTGAGGAGGGAACTATAGGAGATAGATTGGATTGTCAAATAGTGAAAGACTCTTAAAAAATGCATTCATTCCAAAGCTCCAATAGTAGTACATGGACCATTTGGACACGAGAGTTGGCTTGTTTTTTCCCCATGTGTTTTCAATATGATTGGGATCATTGTGAGTCAAGTGAGTGGGTGGATACATGGGTTCCATAGTATCTAACTCCTTTATCTTTGACACTCTATAAGAAATGATGACATGGACACTTCAGTTGAGTATGACCATCTTTCAGATCTTTTGCAGCCAGGAGATGTTTTCACATTGGTTGCACCATAGGGGAATGATGAGAGGTCAGATTATTAGTTAGCACATTTAGTACGAGGTAAATAGAATCTTGTACAATTGATGATAGATGGTGATGGGTTCACATATCCTACTGGTTCAGTTGTTGTTGCGGGAACATGGCTGCAAACATACATGATTAGAAAGAATGGAATTCCTGCATTTGAAGGCTATGAGAAGCACAAAACTATTCTCATGTATTCACACCTTGTTATAGAAACAAGTGTCAAGCTGTCAAAGCATCAAGGAAAACCAAAGACAAAAGAACTTTGGACTATTAGTACTACTAATCATGAAGCACTATTGGAGACCCTAAAGAAAAGAGATGACCCTTCAAGAACACTTGACTAGGTAATAAGTTAACTTAGTACATTGTTTTCTAAGTTCGTTAAGCTTAATTTCAATACATTAATTTCACCTTTCTTAGATTGTATTTTGAGTCAATAAACTTGGTTTTGTATGTGGATTGTAACTTGTGTAGGAGCACCTATGAAGACACCTATGGTCACCATGGATCCAATCAGAGATAGAAGGACAAAAGGATCTTTAATGGTTAATTGAGATCTTTTGAAGCCTACAATGGCAATTTGCAACAATCAATTTGATTTAAAAGTTAAATGTCCTAGAAGTCTTGATAAGGACTTATGACCAAAATCATGTATGGGTGGCCAATAGTGCCAACAAGGGATCTTACATGTCATTTGCATGGTTTGAATTCTTACATGTTTGAATGTTGTTTCTAATGCTTTAAGGATATTATTTTTTATCATTTCAAACAATCTATAGAAGTTAAACCTCAAACATAATAAGCTCCATGAATAGGGTATTCTAGAGTAAAGAAAAACAAATGTCCTAATATTCAGTCTTTGTTATTGGGTTTTGGGAGGGCTGGAAGAATATTAAAAATAATTGAATTTTAGTAGAGTGCTGACTGGCTTAATCATGATTAGTTTCGCAGTTCAAATTTCAAACATACCACTAACAGTCATTGCAATGGAACTGGGTCAAGAAAAGAAGTGTGCATGCTTTCCCATTTGGGTCTTCTCTTGTTTTAGAATGAAAACCTAATTGTTTCCACTGTAGACAAGGAAATGTTCCCAAGGACTACTTACTCAATCTGTAAAACACAACTACTTGCAGGCTACCCAATGTACCATAATGCATTGTGTGTTTTATGGTCTGCAAGTGACGTGCTTTTTGAGTTTGCACGGGAGAGTAAAAGGATTAACTTTTTCGTTACTGAAAATGGTGTGGACTATAAGTTGGTGGTTCACTTTCATGACATTGTAAACACCAGTGACAACCTTTTTCCACCCATAGAGTCACTGGAATGCTCACAACCACACTCGACCCAAGTGACCCCAAGATGCACTAAGCACGATTAGGCAGTGATCTTACGAGGATCGTATCTCAGACCTCATGAGAGGTATTGAAAAACCATCAAGGGCTACATGATTGTGATTTCGAGGTCTACAATAACCTCTCTTAGTTTTGGGTGATTTGACTTCATTTGCATTTGGCAAGGCGATCTCAGTCGATACCAAAACTTGCAATGAGGGTCAGTTAAAAGTAGCTCAGCAACGTATCTTTCAAACTGTCCATCCTAGCATTGAACCGTATGCTCCATCAGATCCAATTGGCTGGGTAAACATAAGTGACAGCCTTGTTCCACCCATGGAGTCACTGGAACGCTTGCCACCAAACTCGACCCAAGTGACCCCAAGGTGCACTAAGCATGATTGGGCAGTGATATTCCAAGGCTCGTACCTCCGACCTCATGAGAGGTATCAAAAAATTGTCAAGGGTTATAAGATCATGTTTCCAAGGTCTATAATAACCTCTCTCAATTTTGGGCGATTTGACTTCGTTTGCATTTGGCAAGGCGATCTTAGTTAATGCCAAAACTTGTAGTGAGGGTTAGTTGAAAGTAACTCAAGAGAATATCTTTCATACCGTCTATCCTGGCATCAAACAGTCTACTCCATCAGCTCTGATTGGCCAGGTAAATGCCAGTGACAACTCCATTTGACCCACAGAGTCACTGGACTGCTCGCCACCACGCTCGACCCAAGTGACCCTAAGGTGCACTAAGCACAATTTGGCAATGATATTTTGAGGCTCATATCTCAGACCTCGTGAGAGGTATTGAAAATTGTCAAGGGATACATGATTGTGTTTCCAAGGTCTACAATAACCTCTCTTGGTTTTGGATGATTCGACTTCGTTTGCATTTGGCAAGGCAATCTCAGTTGATGCCAAAACTTGTAGTGAGGGTCAGTTGAAAGTAGCTCAGTAGTGTATCTTTCAAACTGTCCATCCTGGCATTGAACTGTCTACTCCATTCGCTCTAGTTGGCCAGATAAACGCTAGTGACAACCCCGTTCCACCCACGGAGTCACTGGAACACTCACAACCATGCTCGACCCAAGTGACCCCAAGGTGCACTAAGCACGATTGGGTAGCGATCTTCTAAGGCTTGTATCTTAGACCTCGTGAGAGGTATCGACAAACAATTAGGGGATATGAAATCATGTTTTTGAGGTCTGCAATAACCTCTCTTGGTTTTGGGCGATTCAACTTCGTTTGCATTTGGCAAGGTGATCTCAGTCGATGCCAAAACTTGTAGTGAGGGTTAGCTGAAAGTAGCTCAGTAGTGTATCTTTCAAACCATCTATCCTAGCATCAACTCATCTACTCCATCAACTCCGGTTGGCTGGGTAAACACCAGTGACAACCCCGTTCCACCCACGGAGTCATTGGAACGCTCATGACCACGCTTGACCCAAGTGACCCCAAGGTGCACTAAGCACGATTGGGAAAATATCTTTCGAGGCTCATATCTCATACCTCATGAGAGGTACAACAAACCATTAGGGACTACATGATCTTGTTTCCAAGGTCTACAATAACCTCTCTTGGTTTTGGGCGATTCGACTTTGTTTGCATTTGGCAAGGCGATCTCAGTCGATGCCAAAACTTGCAGTGAGGGTCAGTTGAAAGTAGCTCATCAATGTATCTTTCAAACCATCCATCCTGGCATCAAACCATCTACTCCATCAGCTTCGATTGGCCGGGTAAACACTAGTGACAACCCCATTCCACCCACGGAGTCACTGGAATGCTTGCAACCACGCTCGACCCAAGTGACCCCAAGGTGCACTAAGCACAATTGGGCAGTGATCTTCTGAGGCTTGTATCTTGGACCTCGTGAGAGGTATCAAAAAACCATTAGGGGCTACATGATCATGATTATGAGGTCTAAAATAACCTCTCTCGATTTTGGGCGATTCGACTTCATTTGCATTTGGCAAGGCGATCTTGAAGCCGATGCCAAAACTTGCATTGAGGGTCAGTTGAAAGTAGCTCAATAGTGTATCTTTCAAACCATCTATCTTGGCATCGAACCATCTACTCCATCGGCTCTAGTTGGCTGGGTAAATGCTAGTGACAACCCCATTCCACCCACGAAGTCACTGGAACACTCGCGACCACGCTCGACCCAAGTGACCTAACAACATAAGTGCTACTTTTCTCTATGGATTTAGTAAACCCCAATATGATGAGTTATATACATAGTATTGAAACAATGTAGTACTAAGTGTCTCAAGTGAGATTACAAGTTGGATTAAGGGCTGTGGGATCTGTGATGTAGTAGAGTGGGTATATAGAGTATAATATCAGCACTTGTCTTTGTAATGTAACTTCAACAAGATATAATTTAAATCATAATGATAATCATAGTCAAGATATAACTTCACCATTCAATTCCATAAACATGAATAATAAATATGTATAAAAAAGATGATGCAAATATAACATAAAAATGAACATGTTCTATATATAGAAAGTATCAAATGTATCAAAAGTATCTCCATATACAAATATGGCACATTCCATTTCAAAATGTCTACAAAATCAATGTTTCAAGGTGTACAATGTGGCATATATGCCATCTCAAAATGTGCCAAGTGGCATCTCTAAATGACCACAAAACTAAAACTACATCCTATGCCATAGGGGGATCATCAAAATGTCGCCTCTTTGAAGAAGTGTTTGGCTCTGATTGATCCTACATCAAAAATGAGTCTAAACCCAAGTTAGATTGCTTAATTTATATGATTTGTACATATATATATAATTCATAATTCAAACACTAATTTAATTAAAATTATAACTGAATACAAACATCTGTACCTAGCCTCTCATTCACCTACCACGATCAGGTGTCCTAACATAAGTCTTTGGTTGCGAAGGGACAATGCCACCATAACCAACTCTGACCTATAAATATATATTTGCAATAATGAGATTAGTAGAGTGGTGCAACATAGAGTAACAAATCTACAAAATAAGATGATAGCATAATAAAATTACAAATTGATTGAACTAAAATTAAATCTTACATCCACTGATCCCTCCTCTAGAATAGTGGGCTGTGTCAACAAAGATACGAAGGATTCTCGTGGGCCCTCCCTCACACTAGGAGTAACCTATGAGAGTAAAAAGATTGTCAGTTATATATAAATGTACTTCATCATAACAACCCTGGTTACAAAATACAAATAACCCCTTGTAAAAGTCTATGTACAATCGAACTATCACTCTAAGATGCCTGTCAGCCTAGGCTCCCGAGCCCATGTCGGGACATCATCAAGAGCCACACCCTATACAATAAAGTGAAAGTAAAATATTTATTACTACACACAAGTGGCATACATATGCATACATAATTAATCTTAAACAATTAAATACCTTTCCTTTGTCGACACTTGATGAAGGAACCCCCTCATGCCCCCCACTAACATCACCTATAGCTTGCAAGAGTACAATAAGATGACAATATATTAGTAAATGTATGAATTTTATTGCTCTAATTGATAGAGATTTAAGCATGTACACCAAATGATATAAAAAAAAACTAATGGGTACATAATTTATAATATACCATATAGGCATTAAGGCCATATGAAATGGCTGAAAGTGTGGAGTCATCCACCTGTCTCAACTCCTCCTTTGTCATCAACTGAACATAAATGGAAAAAATATATATACATAAGTGCATGCAATCATCAAAACTAATCTAAATAAATAAATTATTTTTAAATTAAATAAGTCATGTGACAAATTTATTTATAATGTTTACTCTTACATGGTCATATAAATAGGAGTCCATGGCTCTACATACACCTCCTGAGCACTCTCACGAGATGTAGATGCTCCATGAGGTGTTGCAGCCTTTGCAACTGTGTTTCCTATATCCTCCTCATCAATAACATATTGATATGTATCACCATCAGTAAGCAGTCCGAGGCACATATTCTTGCGTATAATGCAAATATGGGGCTTGCATACATGTGAACTCCGACGAGATGTCGATGCACCAACATCATCCACACCAAGAGGCAACATTGACCTAGTCTATGTGATCAATTGATCACTCTGCAAATGAATGGTCCTGATAGTCTGTGAGGTAGCCTTTGCAATGATATCATGATGATGCACTGGAGGAGGGGGTGCGACATCAGTGAGGGGGATGAAGGTAGTGGTCTTTTTGCACTAGGCAAATGGTCTAGTCTAAGGAGCTCCTCTGCCTACACCCATGTTGGGCCTCATGCTAAAATAATTAACATTGTGACCAAGAACAAACTCAGCATACAATTTTTTTATGAAATAGAAAGGGAGCTCCAAATTGCTATGGGATGGTTTATCAAAAACCATCCACCAGCGATCCCAAAAGTGTGTGCACATTTCTTCATTTGTGCACCATTTTATTGATAATATGGGCTTTTTGGGGTCAACTTGTAATCTGGTTTTAGGATTCACAAAAAGGGAGGCTATATCTTCCTTAGTTATATTAAGGGCTGCAATCCCATCATGGTCAAGCCCATGATCAAATTGGGGGTGCATATCATCACGCCAATGAAGAGCAACATTATGTTGCTGCGTGAGTGTGTCAATGTTTTCAGCAATAGTATTTAGGGTGGCAAGCATGGGACCTAATGTAGGTATATTCTGATATGTGTTTTGGAAACCTCGTATTGTGTTCAAATTATCTTGTGTCAAATCTTCTAAAGATCGAGGGTTTTGAGACAGGGGATTCTTTTGGGGATCGTTATTTGGTGCGAGAGGGTTATTTTCTTCATTGTTGTCAGCCATGCCTGATTAAATAAAAAACAAATCTAAATTTCAATTTGATTTCATATATTATTACAGAAATAAATACAAAACCCTATTTCAACCAAAAAAACTACATTTAGCATCAAAATGAAATAAAATAATCAAAATATACAAAGAATATACTTACCGTATATACTGCAGACTCAAATTCATTGTTGCAGAAATCAAATACCCGAAAAAATCAAGTATCGGATATATGGAGCCATTTTACAAACCAAAAGCAATGAGAGAAATGAGAAACATGACCCGTGGGTTTTGATTTATGCCACTGGTTTCAGGTACCCGATATTTTTGGGTACCCGATAAGGATTGTGCTTTGGTGTCAGGTTTGCCTAGGTGTACTAACACCCAGACCTACTAAAAATTCAAAAAGCATTTTCATGCGCTTTTGGATGAGTGGAAAGTGAATATTTTTTACATCGCTACTTTTTGGCCCCTCATGATCTTGCACATACCCATTACAGATTATGAATTTTAATATTTCTAGAAATATCATGATCCCTTGTTTTAAGATAGACTTATATTAAATGTATATTTAGAGAATAATCAATAAATTTTACTATCCATCATCACATGCCAAGTTTCACCCACTATGCAACCATCGAAAACTTAAATCTTACCAAGGGGAGTTAAAAAAACCTAAGCCCCTCCTTGGTATAATTTATGTTTTTGATGGCTGAATAAATGTCTCCTCAAGTTTTAGTATTGAATCATTTCTCTCTAAAATTCATTAATTATGCAAAAATATAGATATATTTCCCGCTTTGTGTGCTAATTATATTGGTTCACTTTCAAAGAACTGTTAAATTTAAAATAAAAATTTTATAAATAAAAAATAAATATTTAAAATTAATAATTTTATTATTATTATAAATATGAAAAAGTACTTTTCACATAAAACATCTTTTTTTATATACTTTTCTAATTTAGTCATTATAGTCTTTTTCAAATATGATATTCAAAAATAAGAATTTTGTTGTTATATTTATATTTATAAATATGAAAAGATATTTTCTCTATATTCTCTTGCAACATCTTTAATCTCAATTATAAAAGTAAGATGTTGTTATTAAAGAAAAGTATAAAAAGAATAGAGAAACATCTAAGTAGAAAAGTATTTTTTATGAAAATAGGAAAATCTTTATTTTCCATTAGAAAAATAAGATGTTTCTAATTATTTCTACTATATTGCTAATATGCATCTTTATATTCATAATTATTTTTTTAATATAACTTTATAAATATATTCATAGAAGAAATCTTTTTTTTAAATAATAATCTTATTACCACCTTCTCATTTATAAATATAAAGATATTTTTTAATATTATCTTAAATTAATTTAAATAATTAATAACAATAATAATAGTTGATAATTGCCTGTAAAGCCAAGAAATAGATGTATTATATAATATTAACAATTATAATTAATTTCAACCTTAACTCATCCATTTGAACATTTTTCAAGATAATTCTAGTATTTTTCAAATTTCTAAATTTGAATTTTTTAGAGTAACTTTTAAAACTAAAATCTAAAAAGAAATAGAATATTTCTAGATATTTTTCTACATATACAAACAAAAATTCTATCCTTCCATTTTTTCAGATAAAATATTTTAAATTCTAAAATTAAAATAAATTCTATTCTATTCAGTACAAATCAATTTCAAATCAACCTTTATTGTCACCATCTACTGAAAAGAAAATTTAAGTCTTAGAGGAAGGATATTGAGTGTTAAGAAGACTTCCAAACAAATGCAAGTAGTATTAAGCACATGATATTCAATATTGCAACATTCTCCCCATTGGTTTGTTCTTCATGTTTTTTTCGTATTTTTTTTATAAAAATTATAGCCTTCTAAATATCATGCATTGATCTTATTGAGTAGATCATTCATTTTAATGAGTTATTGTAAATTAATAATCATAAATATAGATTAATAAACTTGATACAAAATTTATGTATTTTTATATAAATATCACAATTTGATTAAAACAATCTTTTATTTATTAATATACATCCACTGACTTCAATAAATATTATAATTTGAAAAAGAAAAACCTTCTACTTATCAGTATACATTGATTGACTTCAAATATATTATTCATTATCAATATACAATACACAAAAACCACTATTATTATTATTTTTTATATGGAATAACACTAATTTAAAAATGAAAAAACAAATGGCAGTTCAGAAAAGAAGCTGAGAAGAATTCGTTTCTTTGTTATGTGACGACACAAAACAACATAGGAAAACCTTAACCTTTGTTTCAAGAAATATTTACAGAAGAAATTGACCTTAAATCCTTCGCCATCGCAACAGAGTGAGGTTTGCCAAACCATAGAAAAAATTGAAAAAACTATGAAGAAAAAAATATTGGCTTCAAATCAAGAATTCAAGAATAACAAATTCCAGACTTGAATAAGGACACCATGCATTTAAATCTACGAATGTGACTCTTTACTATCCTACACTCCACCAATGCTTGATGTTACCATTGGACAACTAAAAACCTATTTCAATGCACATATTAAAGGTTGTTTGATTCATTCCTCTAATTCTTCATAAAGCTTTGATGAAATATTAAATGAGGTGTTAATTTCTTTCATGACAAATACTAAGGATTAATTTATTTCCTATATTTTTTAAGCCAAATGTGTGATGAGGGGCTAATTTCTGCAAAAATAAATGTGAGAATCAATTAGGAGAGCATGTCATCTAATTATTAAAACATCTAACTTTTTCCTTTTGTTGTCACTCATATTTTGTGTGGTGGAGACAGGATAATTCAAAGAATATTAATTACATGACGTGTTTTGTGACTTTTAATGTGGTGAAACGTGGAATTGTTGAGTTGGCAACATACGGAATATGAAACATTTTTTTGTTTAATTGTTGGGCTGTATTTAATTGTTGAAATGTAAATTGAAGCTATCTGGCCACTCAATCTAGTGCTAGATTCCACTATTCTATTTTCCAGCTGGCATTAGAATACAAAGCATTTCTTTTTTCTTGCACTATTACTTTTGTTGGGTTTCTATAGGGGCTGCTTCCATTGTAGGCTTACGCCTCTCAACGTAATTATATTTATAGTTTGTTTTATAATTTAGATAGGAATTTTGTTATATGAAATGTTTTTGGTTTTTTTTAAAGAAATAAGTATTTTCATTAATATTTAATTAAAAGTATATTTTTTACAAATAAATTAGGGGATCACTCTTCAAGAGTTAATTATATAGTATTGGAAAAGTATAAACTAAAATATATTGTATTTATTTTTTTGAGTTTCTTTTAATTTATTCTATTTTGGTGTAAAAATTGATGAACTATTTGAGTTTTGTACAATCTTAGTTTTTCACGTTCTAAGAATTTGGATTTGGTTTATAAGTTATTCATTCCCCATCTCAAATCGATCATGTGACATAGAATTGACTCACACATTTTTTAAATTCAAACTTAAAAATTTGAGCACATGTTGCCCCTTCCAACGAGTTGTTTCATATCAACTTGGATGCAAAATATTTTAAGTTGTATTATAAGGCGTTGTATAAAAGGATAAGCACTAATTTAGTATATGACCACCTAGCATATGTTAGTTAACACATATTTAGGACTCACTAAGAAATAATTTAGAGAAGATTAAAATTTGGATCTATATTTGGCATAGTGACATTTGTAGTAAAAATTTGATTTGAGATATTGCATGATCACTTGGCATGTCTTCAATTGTTGGTTAAACAAAATTAAATTGATTCAATTTGGGGTTTGATAAAGAGATAAGCGACTACCTAACAAGCCCTTGAAAAGATATTTATCGACATTCCCAATTTCTTTATCATATGTCCAAACATCAAGGATAACATATTCTATATCACATAATCCTTTAGATTGATTTCATGCACATTAGGTTGATTTTTCAGAAATGTTCCAATTATGTGGTGTACTTTGAACTATAACATCATAAATTGCACCCCGCATTTTCCTTAGTCGAATCAAAATCTCTACCTAAGCCTCCACTTCATCCCACTTGCCTAATCACCACTTTTTGTATGAATTTTTGACCATGTGGACTATTTTGATTGATGACACATGGGCACCACAAAGATTCTCATGCGACTCTCATTCATTTTGTCAATCTACAGACTAAAGGTGGTCGTTGGAGTGTTACACCTTATGTCCCTAATAGTGTCACACCTCCATTGGAATGCCACTTTCGTGAGGATAATTCTAGAACTATTTTAAGCTTCTTGTTGGCCTCTTTTCCTTCTCTCTTGGTCATTCTTGCGACCTCTAGACACTTCTTGATTTATTTCACAATACTTCTTGGTCACTCACAAATCTTTGGTAATCTAATATTTCTGAGCTCCACCATCTCCATTGCATACCATCTCTCACCTTCATTCTAGTGAGATCCAATTTCTTGGCTTTGAAGGCAAGCTAACTCTCATCTCACATTCACTTGAGTCCATTTTGAATAAGTAAATAAATAACATCTTAGCCTTTTATCTATTATCATTCTGTCATTTTATTGAATTGTCAATTATCATATCTATCTTGGTTGTTTGTGAAGGTCAAAAAACCAACATAGGGTTTGAATTCAACATGCCTCTAAATCAAGAAACCAAATCATTTTTTTTGTTGCTTTGTGTGCAAGTTCAAAGAGTATATTGGAGTGGCATATCAAGAATCTTCATTGTTGGGAGGTTTTAAATTCACCTTTCTCTTTCCTTTAATCATTTAATCATCTTGTTCCTAGTCTATGTACACTTCTTATTACTTTCTTTATCTTAGCGTTCTTTTTATTGAGTATTCATGTCATCCTATACCTTTCTAGTACAATTTTTTGCACCATGTCCATACAATATGAACACGCACTATGTTGTTGTCCTTTATCCACAATGTAGTCCTTGAACCACATATGTACTCTAGACAGAGAGCTCGCAGAGCCTATTAATCAGTCTTGGTGACCCACTCTTTCTATTTCTATCACTTATATAGTTTTATCATTTTTTATATTTAAGTTATCATAACATTTCATTTTGTACATCTATTTATTTTAATTCCTTTTTAATTTAATTAATATCCTAGCCCACTAGATTGCTAGTATAAGTGAGGTGGCATTGTGCCATTTTCCCCTTGAGATGTCATCAACCTTAAGAGTGGAAAATCCCCTTCTCCACATTTTGGTGAGATGGATGGAAATCCATTTCATCTTTGGTTCTTTTCAAGTGATTGTTGGAGTGTTGAAGAAAATCCATGGTTAGCTGAGAACCCTCCTCAATAATATTCCTACCTTCAAGTCAGAGTTTCTTTGAATTTAACTTTCATTCTTTCTTCTTTCTAAGAATACTAATATTTGGTTTTGAGATTGTACAATAATGAAAAGGAAGCAAGAGAGATTGTTCCTCTTTCCAATTGCACAATTGGAAGGAAGATGACCCAGTAGGCTTAAGAGGACTTAGCACTAAATGAGTAAAACGGTCCTTCGTTGTATTGATTAGATGAGTTTTCCTATAGAACAACATAGGAAAACCTTAACCTTTGTTTCAGGAAATATTTACAGAAGAAATTGACCTTAAATCCTTCGCCATCGCAATAGAGTGAGGTTTGCCAAACCATAGAAAAAATTATAAAAGATATGAAGAAAACAAATATTGGCTTCAAATCAAGAATTCAAGAATAACAAATTCCAGACTTGAATAAGGACAACATGCATTTAAATCTATGAATGTGACTCTTTACTATCCCACACTCCACCAATGCTTGATGTTACGATTGGAAAACTAAAAACCCATTTCAATGCACATATTCAAGGCTATTCGATTCATTCCTCTAATTCTTCATAAAGCTTTGATGAAATATTAAATGAGGTGTTAATTACTTTCATGACACATACTAAGAATTAATTTATTTCCTATATTTTTTAAGCCAAATGTGTGATGAGGGGCTAATTTCTGCAAAAATAAATGCGAGGATCAATTAGGAGAGCATGTCATCTAATTATTAAAACATCTAACCTTTTCCTTTTGCTGTCACTCATATTTTGTGTGGTGGAGACAGGATAATTCAAAGAATATTAATTACATGACGTGTTTTGTGACTTTTAATGTGGTGAAACCTAGAATTCTTGAGTTGGCAAGATATAGAATATAAAACATTTTTTTGTTTAATTGTTGGGCTGTATTTAAATGTTGAAATGTAAATTGAAGCTGACTGGCCACTCAATCTAGTGCTAGATTCCACTATTCTATTTTCCAGCTAGCATTGGAATACAAAGTATTTATTTTTTCTTACACCGTTACTTTCATTGGGTTTCTATAGGGCTACTTCCATTGTAGGCTTACACGTCTCGGCGCAATTATATTTATAGTTTGTTTTATAATTTAGATAGGCATTTTGTTATGAAATGGTTTTTTTTTAAGGAATAAGTATTTTCATTAATATTTTATTAAAAGTATATTTTTTACAAACAAATTAGGGGATCACTCTTCAAGATTTAATTAGATAGTATTGGAAAAGTATAAACTAAAATATATTGTACTTATTTTTTTGAGTTTCTTTTAATTTGTTCTATTTTGGTGTAAAAATTGATGAACTATTTGATTTTTGTACAATCTTAGTTTTTCACTTTCTAAGAATTTGGATTTGACTTATAAGTTATTCATTCCCCATCTTGAATTAATCATGTGACATAGAATCGACTAACACATTTTTTAAATTCAAACTTAAAAATTTGAGCACATTTTGCCCCTTCCAACAAGCTATTTCATATCAACTTGAATGCAAAATATTTTAAGTTGTATTATAAGGAGCCATGTAAAAGGATAAGCACTAATTTAGTATATGACTACCTAGCATATGTTAGTTAACACATATTTAGGACTCACTAAGAAATCATTTAGAAAAGATTAAAATTTGGATCTATATTTGGCATAATGACATTTGTAGTAACATTTGATTCGAGATATTGCATGATCACTTGGCATGTCTTCAATTGTTGGTTAAAAAAAACTAAATTGATTCACTTTGGGGTTTGATAAAGAGATAATCGACTACCTTATAAAAAGCCCTTGAAAAGGTATTTATCAACATTCCCAATTTCTTTATCATATGTCCAAAGATCAAGGAGAACTTATTCTATATCACATAATTCTTTAGATTGATTTCATGCACATTAGGTTGATTCTTCATAAATGTGCCAATTATGTGGTGTAATTTGAACTATAACATCATAAATTACACCCCGTGCAATTCCACATTGTATGGTGCATTTTTCTTAGTCGAATCAAAATATCTACCTAAGCCTCCACTTCATCCCACTTGCCTAATCACCACTTTTTGTATGAATTTTTGACCATGTGAACTATTTTGATTTAGGACACATGGGCATTGTAGAGACACTAATGCGACTCTCATTCATTTTGTCAATCTATAGATTGAAGGTGGTTGTTGGAGTGTTACACCTTATGTCCCTGATAGTGTCACACCTCATTGGAAAGCCACAGTTGTGAGGATAATTCCAGAACTATTTTAAGCTTCTTGTTGGAATCTTTTCCTTCTCTCTTGGTCATTCTTGTAACCTCTAGACACTTCTTGATTTCTTTCACAATAATTCTTGGTCACTAAAAAATCTTTGGTAATATAATATTTATGCTCCACCATCTCCATTGCATACCATCTCTCACCTTCATTCTAGTGAGCTCCAATTTCTTGTCTTCGAAGGCAAGCTAACTCTCATCTCACATTTACTTGTTTCCATTTTGAATAAGAAAAGAAATAACATCTTAGCCTTTTATCTATTATCATTTTGTCATTTTATTGGATTGTTAATTATCATATCTATCTTGGTTGTTTGTTAAGGTGGAAACTCCAACATAGGGTTTGAATTCGACATGCGTCTAAATCAAGCAACCAAATCATTTTTCTTGTTGCTTTGTGTGCAAGTTCAAAGAGTAGATTGGAGTGGAAAATCAAGAGTCTTCATTATTGGGAGCTTTTAAATTCACCTTTCTCTTTCCTTTAATCATTTTATCATCTTGTTCCTAGTCTCTGTACTTCTTATTACTTTCTTTAGCTTAGTGTTCTTTTTACTGAGTATTCATGCCATCCTATACCTTTCTAGTACAATTTTTTTCCCCATGTACATACAATATGTACGTGCACCATGTTGTTGTCCTTTATCCAAAATGTAGTCCTTGACCCGCATATGCACACTGGATAGAGAGCTCCCAGAGCCTATTAATCAACCTTGGTTCTTTCTATTTCTGTCACTTATATAGTTTTATCACTTTTAATAGTTAAGTTATCATAATATTTCCTTTTGTACATCTATTTAGTTTAATTCCTTTTTAATTTAATTAATCTCCTATCCCACTAGATTGCCAGTATAAGTGAGGTGGCATTGTGCCATTTCCCCCTTGAGATGCCATCAACCTTAAGGGTGGTGAATCCCCTTCTCCACATTTTGGTGAGCTGGATGCAAATCCATTTCATCTTTGGTTCTTTTCAAGTGATTGTTGGAGTGTTGAATAAAATCCATGGTTAATTGAGAACCCTCCTCAACAATATTCCTACCTTCAAGTCAGAGTTTCTTTGACTTTAACTTTCATTCTTTCTTCTTTCTAAGAATACTAATATTTGGTTTTGAGATTGTACAATAATGAAAAGGAAGCAAGGGAGATTATTCCTCTTTTCGATTGCACAATTGGAGCCTGAAGATGACCTAGTAGGCTTAAGAGGACTTAGGACTAAATGAGTGCAACGATCCTTCGTTGTATTGATTAGATGAGTCAATTTAGATGAATATTAATGAATGATGTAAGCTAGAAAAAAAGATAGATGAAAATAACAAGTTGCAGAATAAACAGTCCAACAAGAAACAAACAAATCAATATAGGTATCTAAAATAGAAAAAAAATAGTACCACTAACCTATGATTTTGGTTTGATGTTGTTTTGCAAGGAATCTAGGGCACCTAAGGCATCTTGTTCTCAGGAAGAGGGTGCCTGGGGCATTATGTTCCCAATGCTTCTAACTTATTCAAATTGTAGACCATCTGTCAAGTTATGTACTTTTCATATCTAAAATAGTGTGAATGAAACATGTACCTACACACAAAAAATGGTAAAATGTTGGGTGGAGAGGGGTTTGCCTTAGTCAAACCTTAGTTTGGAATCAACCTTGAAATTAAATGAAATAAATAAAAGTTTTTTGTCATATTGTAGAGGCTAGATTTGGAAAATGAAGTATATCATACCTTGGCAATGCAAATTCCTCTTTGAATGTGATCAAGTATGTTGATGTGCAATATCTTTGACTTCACATGAAAACCCAAAAGGAAATAATGAAAGAGAAAACCTTGTGTAATGGATGTTGTAGTTTTCCATAATACTTGATTGGAGAGGGAGAAGGATGATTTGAGGAGTTGGATACTTGAATTAATGTGTATTCTTTCACTATGATCTTCTTCCTTGATTGTGGACTCCTTTTATCTTCCTTCTATGAGGGAAAGAAACTTGGCCCATGGAAAAAATTTCCTTGAAAACATCTTGAAATTCTTGAGAACTTCCTCAAGAAATGATTGGATGAAAAATTGTAGTAGAGATCTTGGAATATTGATCATGCTATATCATAAAGAGGAGAGATAGGTTTCTTTTATACCTCTTAGAATATTTTGGGGCTCAAAGCTTGAAGGATGCTAGCAAGAATTTGGAAATCCTTCTAAATCAACAAGCTGGGCCCCTGATTCAAAATTTAGGAAAAATTATAGGGAAGAGGATGCCCTTAGGGACCCTCTTCTTGAGAAGAGGATGGCCTAGGAATCCTTTTCCTACCAAAAGAGGATGAAATTGAAATTGGAAGTTGGGAAGGTGGAAATTATTTCAAAGGATAACTGATCATGGGGTTGGAATGGAATACAAAGGCCAAAAATGGTAACACAAGGCCCATGTTGATTAATAAATGATTGTATTGGTGAAATAATAAAGGAGAACACCTAGAAATAAGGTCTCACATCAAGTTTTGCTGAGTTTGAATTAACACTAGACTCATATTTGAATTTAGGTGTTCATTAAGTACAACATGAAGTCCTATCATGCATGCTAAAATAAAAAAATGCTAATGTGGGTGCTAAAAAATTAGGAAATTGTACACACCTATAAGGTTCTTACAATTTATGATGATACATTTATCCCTCATTTTAGTGGGAGTATGAGTAAACCTCATTCTCACAATAAAGGAAGCAAGGGAGAAGTGAAAGAGAGAGATGATCATGGATAAACTGCAAACATATAAGACATCACTAAATTTAAGGATACAATCCCTCGAACAGGATTGTAAACCAAACAACCATGTACAAGGGCACAAAAAATAAAAATAAAAAAAATACAAAAGATAACAAACAAAAAATGAAAAAAGACACAAACAAAAGGGGTTAGTACTAAAAACAAAACTCCAAATCAACTAGTTGAAGAGGCATTGATCAAGAAAACATAAAAAACACTAGCTTTACATTAAAAAAGCTATTGTAAGAACATAAATGGTCACATGGAAAGGGGAAGATCATATGCAAAGGCGAAGACAACAATCCATGATCTAACCCACTAGAAAATCTATGAGAGCATGGAAAGAAAGAGATCATGAATCCAATAGTCTAGTAATTTATGTTATTCTATATGATCCATGCGATAGAAGATGAAATAGTAGAAAGGTTAATGTAATCACCTAAAATTTGTCTAGTAGAACCTAAGCCCCTAATTTTATTAAATTGCATTACAAAAAATTCTAAATTTAAAGGCATAATTTACTATAAATAATAATGTAAGTAAGCTTGATTAATCCCCCTTGCATAATTAAATTAATTCTAAAAATAAAAAAAATCAAAGCCCTAGGTTCAAATTTTGGAAAAAATTATAGGGAAGAGGACACCCAAAAACCGTCTTCTTGAGAAGAGGATGGACTGCGCATCCTCTTCCCTCCAAAAGAGGATTTAATTGAAGTCAAAAGTCAAGAATGTGGAAAGAAAGATAGATTTTAAAGGACAAGTGATTACGAGATCAAGATGAAATAAAAAGCCACAAATGGTAACAAATGACTCATGTTGATTAATAAATGATTTAATTGGTGAAATAATAAAGGAGAAAACCTAAAAATAAGGGCTCACATCAATTTTTGGTAAATTTGAATTAACACAGGTCTCATACTTGAATTTAGGTGTTCATTAAGTGAAACATGAAGTCCTATCATACATGCTAAAATGAAAAAATACTAAGGTGGGTGTGCATGAAATTACATACACAACTATAAGGTGATTACAATTTACAATGGTACAAAGATGTAGCTATTACATTGAGAAATGTATTGTTTCTTAATAGGGATAACCAAATCATCATGGTCAATGAGATTAGGAATCACATCATCTAATTCTTCCATGAAAGGACCAATACCCCCTTTCACTTGATTTTTTATCCTCCTATCCAAAAATAACACAAGTTTAATTCTTGGGGAGACAATGAAGTGGAGGAGGTTCCAAAATATTTGAGGTATCTACATGAGTCATGGAAACATGTGTATTTTCATTCTAAAGTTCCATGAACTTACCATGTTTTCTACAAGTTGAATTAGCATCTAGAGAGCTTGTCTTATTGATCCACTTTTTGGAATTGATTATCTTAGCACCTAATAATTAAATTATAGCACATCTACAATTTTTGTGACTAATATAGCTACATTGGAAGCATCTAAGAGGTAAAGCTTCTTAATTTAAGAATTGAGTCTAGGTTCTATAAGAGGATTTGATCCTAAAAAAGTGATGCAAAAGTTTTAGAAATATCAATCATGACACAAACCCTAGTGAATGCAATGGGAGGAGCCATTGAATCATACTACAACTTCACCAAAAAGACATCCAAATCAAGAATATTTCTAATAAAAATGTGTATTGCATGATTAGGGGGAGATTATATAATTATACAAAAACAAGGATTGAGGTAATTTTAAAAGTTTAGGACCAAGAAGAGGAGTCCGCAAGAAATGAAAAGGCTAGATTATTTAAAGAACTAGGAACCATTTTATTTTAAAATTTTTCAATCCTTTGAATATTTAAAGAAAATAAGAAAGAAGTAAAATTCCAACATCTCTATTTCAGGAGTGGCCAAGTTGTTGCAAGTTGACTTAGCCCACTCTACAAAGATTTGAAATGGTGGATGTTTCCTTAGAAATATGATGATAGGGGATCAATTACTCAGATAAGAAGAAGCCCCATTAACAAATTGTGTTTTAATGAACTTCAATTTGTTTGTATTCTATATTCACCAATTTGGTTTTTTACTTGGTATTTATTTACATACTTTTATGATCTTATAATACCTAAGACTTTAATGGTGTCTTTTATATGTCATATCTTCTATGCTTTTTTATCACAATCTATGTTCACTTTTCATGTCCTTATCATGTTTACGTACTTATGATTCTATTTTAGATCATAATTTTCCATATGATATTGTCATGTTTAATGTTATTTTCCTTATGATCTTTATTATTAATGCTAGTAGATTTCCAAAATACATCAGGTTTTAATGCTAATGCTTTTGGATTTGATTATGTATATGATTTTTGAATCAATGTTTTGGATCACACTCCATGATCGATCATCAGGATGAAAGAGAGCACAAGGAGAAATAAAGATGGTCTAGTTGTAGATATAATTGGATAAGAAGAGGGAGAAGTGAGATAGGAAACACAAAGATTAAGGGAAGGTCAAGGGTTAGAGGTTGAGTAAGGAAAATGTGATAAAACAAAGGGATAGTAAAAATAACAAATGAAACCAAAAGAAACAAATAAAATCTAACTAACAAAGGAGAAACCTTAAAAATAAAAATAAAAGAAACTACAAGAAAAAAGCATATGGAACAACAAGAAGATGAAAAAAGAAAAAGAAAGAATAGAAAATTAGACAAAAAAAAATAGATGAAGAAAAAAAAGAACAATTAAAGGCAAAAACTAAATAAAAGAAACACCAAGAAACTAAACCACAAAGAAACAAGAAAAAAATAAATTAATAAAAACAAAAAGAAGAAATCAAAGAAAAAAGAAAAAATCCAAAAAATGAAAGAAACTAAATTAAAAATAAAGAGAAAATATAAAATTATTATTATCATTATATATAAGTAATATTATCTTAACAATTTTATAAATGCTATCATATATTAATAACATTATAATAATATTTGCAATCTTACTATATTAATATTATTAATATAATATTAGTAATAAAATTGGGTATGACCTTTTGGTGAGATGGTGGGGCTTATTGCTTGTAGAGCCAACAACCAAGGTTCAAATTCCCATAGGGTTTCTCTCTACCATGTCAAAAATTGAGAACCCTTATCTTGCCCCTTGGTGAATGAGTGGGGTTTCTTGCCTGTAGAGCTTACAAAAAAGGTTCAAAATTTTTAAAGGCCTGTTAATGGGATTCCTAGGGTTTATCCTCCCTCAATTACAAGAGTAGTGGTAGTATGAGAAAAATTGGTAGAAGGATGGATAAAAGTCAAATTTGATGGTGCTTCACAGGGTAATCTAGGGCCTTCAAGTGTGGGATGTGTAGCAAGAGATGACAGGGGAAACATTGTAGTAGTAGAATCCAAAGAATTGACAAATGGAACCAATAATAAAGCATGAATTCAAGATTCTCTATTGACAGTAGAACTAGAAACCAAACTTAATGTCAATAATCCACACCTTGAAGGTGACTCACAAATAATTGTCAATGATTTGATCAAAAGAAAGATGAAGGTGTGAAAAATCAACAAGATAGTATCCATCATTCGAAAGAAATTGTCAAATTTTCAAAATTTCAAAATATCCCATGCCTAGAGGGAAGGATATTCAGTGGTAGACTCTTTGTACAAGATGGTGGTGACAAGACCATTTTAGTGGCAATGGTGTATATAACTAGACATGTCAATATGACAAGTATAAATAAATGTACATGCAAGAATGGATGACACAAGTTACAAATGGTGAACATCTCATCAATCATTTTGGAGGTGGAGGAAAGTGAGAGTTTTAAGGTGTATTTATGATGGAATGAATGTCAAATAGATTTGGGCAAGATTTTGTAGGTTTGACAGTCGAGGAAATGATGACACCACAATTTAGAGAAACCCTTCAAAAGGAGTTGATGGTGGCATTTTTTCATTCAAAAAAATATAAGTTGAGAAAAACTTGTGACAAGTATTGAGATGGAAGCCAATTTCTACACAGAAGCCTCCAAACAATAAATAACTTTTTGAGGCAAGATTTCAACCAAGAGGTTGAAGATCATCTTCACCATAGACTATCCTTTTTTTCCTAATCATGCTTTGTGGTCTTTTTGGGATTAAGTACCTTCTTGCAGAATACATATACTGCATGAAAATAGATGTAGCATGGATGTTCTTTGCACGAGGTTTGGAATTTGGTAACATAGAGAAAATCAAATGGGTGGTGAAGAGGTATATCAAACTAGAATGCCATGGTGGGCTAGAGGCTCATTTGATTCTTTCACATCTGTGGTGTGGCTTCATTATGAATGTGGGTGAATGGGTACATATCATAGGATTTATAGGAAATGCTCATCCTTTCATCCTATAGAGAGATGGTGAGAATATAGAGGTGAGGAGACCCAAAAGGATAAAAATGTGGAAAATTATATACAATCACACCAAGGATTGGGAGATGGTTCTATAATCTATGTAGCTGAGAGAGAAATTCAAGAAGACACTACTCAAATTCACCATGGTAGACTATTGGCACCCATAGGATGAAGACAATGGTAGCAACCAAAAAAAAGGATACACACATTGATGGAGGGGAGAGATCACATGGTCGAAGAGGAAGGAGACTAAGTGAAGGCAAGGGTCGAGGATGGGGTGCCAATGTAAATGGTTCTCACCATTGAGGACGAGGCATGGGAGCACCTGTGTGTAGGAAAAGGCCAAATAAAGAAATGGTACAAGGTGATCCCAAGGGAAAGTACCCTATGCTTTTAGAATGAATAACATATCATAGGTAGCTAGTTCTAGTTTTTTTGTGTTTTTTTACCTTTGGCATATAGGGTTTATGGCCAAGTAATGCAAGTTTTTTGAAGCATACATGTGATGTGCAGTCTATCATCATTGTATAGGGTTGTTCATAACATGATCTTTTTCCCTAGTTTTAGGTGTTTTTGTAATGTAAATAAAATATGAATGTACAAAATAAAATATGGATAGATGATAGGTTTATAGGGTATAGCTGGTAGAAGATAAGAGTGTTTCCTTTTGGAACAAACACTATAGGTTGACATATGATCAATGGTAGAAGGATAGAGTATGGTTTTTTGAACATACATCATACTTGTAGAAAATGTTATTTTACATAATCAATACAAAAGAAACAATTACCCACAAAAATTAGTAATAACATTATAATAATATTATTATATGTATTAATATTATAATATATTTTTAATTATATTTAAATATTAATAACATGAATAAGGGATTTGCAACTTTTCCTAAGTTTTGTTTGAGGAGGCCTCACACATGCAAAAGGTATTTCAACTGATCCCAGGAAGGTCAGCCTCATAGCTGCGGTTAGGATAGGAAAGTTGGTCCTAGAGTCATTTAGCATATAGGAGGTGGCTTGGCTATCACATCTTTTAAACCCTCTGTGGACCAAGTCACCAGTGGTGAAAAAGGAAATAAATCCTTCAAAGCTATAGTGGATAGAGATTGCAACTTCCATGTTGATTCTAGGTTCAAGGTTAGCTCTTCATCAAAAGAAGTGCCCTCAAACAAAGACAATTGCAGAAGAGGTAAAGATTCCCTTTCCACCTCCCTTGTTTTCAAACTTAATATTCAAATTTACAAGGCGATTGATAATGAAAAAGAGGTTAATTTTTTTTTCCTTTTTTCTAGTAGCTCAGGATATTTCTAAAAATCCTTCTAAAAATTTTATGAATAATTGGATGTTCAATGTTTGGATTAAGCAGTTAGGGTTTTACTATATGTACTACAAAATGATACAAAAGGGATTATTTGTATTTTTCTTTAAAAATCCCTTTTTAGAAAGAAGTGGTTAGGAAGCAGTTTTGAAACATTGGTTCCTATGTTTTTAGGGCTATATATTGGTCTGTAGAAGTCAATATAGAGAAATTACTACCCTCATTGTATCCTACATGGGTCATGATCAAGATTTTCTCATTGTATCTATGGAATATACTGCCAAAAACATTGGAAACCATAGGTAGGGTTATTAGGATGGAATACTCTAATTCCCTATTGCCTCACATGGATGTAAGGATTATTGTCATTATTAACCTTGGGATTGACATCCCAAAGAGTCTAAGAATAGAAATGTAGACTTAAACTTTTTTTTGCCCCATAGAATTTTTGAGGGGGGAGGGGGGGGGGGGGGGTGGGTAAATGCTTGCTTCCTTTTCTATAAAGAAGGGAATTGAAGAAGGAACTTCATCATGTTGAGAGGAAAGACTATCCCTAATAAATCTATTAAAAATATCAAATTAGTTGATAAGCCTAATGGAAAAATGCATTCTTCTTCTAGTGCTACTCAAGCTTGAATCGTTCAAAACTAGGTATCTGATGTGCACAAGCTCCTTGACAAAAATATGATCCAAATCCTTATCCTTGTGGATGAATAGTATAGATAATAATTGATTAGTAAGCTTAAATAATTGAATGATACCTTAAGGTATTCCTCTAGCCACAAGAAGGTTTCAAACCCTATAGATAATTGTCCATCCACTAACTCTACTACCACACTTGGTCCCCTGATACACAGATTTTTGAATGCACAATAATTGGTTGTGGCAAAAATGAGAAGAAAATATGATAATAGGAAGAAAAGAAAGTCCACCACCATGAAGGAAGATGGCCATGACCTATATTTAGGTATAGTGAGAGGAGAAGTGGTTAACCATCTAAGCATGACCCCTCTCTTCAAAGGGAGGTGTATCATAGATAAAGAGGTAACCCAAGTGTTATTGGTAGAGGCTTGGTTGGGATTAAGGTTGGGGATTGTGATGGTGCTCCTAAGCCTAGTTCTAAAGATGCTATAGAGGAAGAGATAGAGGCATTCGAGGCCATCAAGAATTCCTATGCCTTTGATGAATTTTGTTTCGATTATTTTATTATTGGTGTCATTGTTTCTATTACTCCCCTTTTCAATTTCTACTTGACCGCATCCAATAACTTTGGACTTGCCTTTTATGGTGATGTTCCTCCCTTAGAAGGTGGGGATTTAGGTGTCAAGAGGGATTGTACCCTATAGTTGGGGATGAATGTAAAATTTAAACAAGAAATTGTTCCATATGAGAAGAGCTAAGGGGATGATGTGGTGGAGGCTCTGAATGGCCACATGAGTAATAAGAAAGTTAAAGCCAAGAAAAGGTATAAAGGATAAGAAGCTCAACAAACCCACTTTGGGTGTGGAACATGCTTTTGAATTTAAGATCGAAAGGAAGAGAGGTAGGACAAGTGACTCTACTAGAAATAAGAAAGATAATAAGAGTACAAAGGGTGACTTACCCAAATGCTATAGGATCTTCAAGGAACCTATGGACACTACCCCATGAATCCTATGGAATATAAATTTTCCTCTTGGAATCCCCAAATAGGAAATATATCATTAAGAGACTTCTTAATATGGACAAAAGAATTCACATTACATTGCTACAAGATGTGAAAGAGATTGGATATTTAACCTATAAATTAGTTTGATATGCATTTGGAGAGAGGTTGACTTCTTTACCACCAAAAATAGTAAAGGAAAAGGGGTGTACTTCTATTCATGTTGGAAGAAAATGGAAAAAGGCAGTGATAAGATGGGGTTTCTCCCCATGAAATAGAGTGGTTTTGGTTCATTTTTAAGGGATAAGGATATGGAAGTAGGGGTTTTTTTTTTTTATGCCCCTAATGACTATAGGGAGAGGGTCGATTTGTGTAAGTGGATTTTCTAGTTGGAAGATGTGCCATGGATTTTGGGTGGTGACTTTAACATGAATGAAAACCTCAGGATAATATTGGAGGTAGTAAATTTGAATGGAAATGGGAAGAGAATTTTTATTGGTACAAGATTCTCAACAAGAATAACCTCTTTGATCCCTTAATAGGAGGTAAGATAGAAAATCAGGGTATTTGGTATACCTGGTGTAATTTTCAGCAAGGTGAAAGAAGGATTTATAGTATACTTAAAAAATTTCACACCAGTAACAATGATTTGAAGTTTAGGAAAGATGAGGGAGTATAACTTGTCAGGGTTACTCCATACACCCTATTAGATCATCACCTTGTCATGATTGAGATCATAACCAATGACATCCCAAGGGATTCTAATCTTAAAAGGGATGTCTTTGCACTTAATGTAAGATTTATGGAAGATGAGGTAGTTAAGAATGCCATCTATAGCATCAACCAATTTAACTTGTGGTTAGGAAAATATAAAAAATGTTTTTGATGGATGGGTTCAAAATACTAAAAGTTGGAAAACAATCTTCTAGATAGGAAGAAAGCTAAGGATGCAAGGAGACAAGAATTTGATATACACAATAAGTTTCTAGATGTTGAGGATAATATTTAGAAATATCCTCAAAATCAGAATGTTAGAGAAGCCCTTACCCTAGCAAGAGACTCTTTAAGGAAACTCTAGAACATTAAGATATAGGGGGCTAAGGTCAAGAAGAGACTAAAGAGATAATTGAAAATATTTAGGAGGGAGGTCTTAACCTCACTAATCAAGAGGAGATTTCACAAGCCTTTTTTCAACTTTATTCTACTTTGTTTATTTCTAAAGAGAGGGGCTCATTCATAGAAAGGGAAAGAGGAAATATAAAAAACATAATTCTCAAGAAACTATGTGATGAAGATGTTGAACTACTAGTTAGAGAGATTACAATTGAGGAAGTTAACTTGGCCATTGGAGCCTTGCGTAGGGACACAAATCCTAGAACTGATGGACTACCTAAAGAGTTTTTAAAAAGTAATATTAGTTGGATTGGAAGGATATTTTATCGGTATACAAGGAATCCATATCCCAAGGGGCATTAGGTAAGGATATTAATATTCACGTCATTAAGCTAATCCCCAAACATGGTGATAAAACATTGATCGAAAATTGGAGAATGATTACAATGCTTAATGTATCTTATAATATTTTGTCTAAGGTGCTAGAAAAGAGACTAAAGAATGTTCTTCCTAAAATTATCAACCCTACATAGACCAAATTTGTTAAAGGAAGATATATATATTAGAGAATTTTCTCACATGTTGGGAAGCTATGAGTTGAGCTAAGGATTCTAGATAGGATGCAAGAATGCTCCTGATTGACTATGAAAATGCATATGATAGAATTGAACAAGGATTTATTTTGATGATTATGGAGACCTTGGGATTTCCTAAATACTTCCAGGAAGTGGTAAGAGTGCTAATGATAGATTCCAATACAAACGTAGAGGTTAATGGAGGTAAATTTGAATGTATTATATTATCTAGATCAATAAGATAGGGATTTATTCTTTCCCCTTCCTTATTTGTAATAGCATTAGATGCTGTATATTATATACTGAGAGACAATAGTCTTTGCCCAAGAGTTGGTTGTATCACACTCCCTGATGGAGAGGACTTAACAAATTTGCAATTTGCTGGTGATACAACCATTATGGTAGAATTTAAGGAATATAGTACTGAAGCTTAGATGCAAATATTGGATCTATTCTATGAAGCATCCTGGAGAAAAATATCTGTCCCCAAGTCCATAATGTTGGGTTGGAAGGAACACCCCCCATCCCAGTTCAATACATATGAGCTTACATGGGGGATCCTACCCACCAAGTTAGATACTTTAGAATATCCTTTGTTTTATGTATGGATTTGAAAAAATTATGGGATTGGATTAGATGTAAAATTGATAGGAAGATGAATAAGTGGAATAAATGTTAGCTATCCCTAGCTGGGAGGTACCAAGTATGAAAAATATCATCTTAAATCAATTATTACACATCTACCTAGATTTTTATCTAGTATCGATTCAATCACATACATAAATAGATAAGAAACTACTTATGGTCACATGGTAAAGGTTGTAGGAAAAGACATGCAGGGAGGTGGAAATGGTACTCCATGGGAGAATGTGTTGGAGGGTTCAAACTCAAGGACCTCAGATCACATGGCATTTATATTTATTCTAAGTGGATTTAAGGCACTTCAAGGGCCTAAGCCTTGGAAGGTTTTGGTTAGAAATAAAATTTACAAGGAATCCCAATGCAAGGGTTCAACATGGAAAGGTATACACCTTTGTGACCTCATTTTTGGTATATTCCTAGTCAAAGTGGTTGGACCAAATGTTTTTAAAAGCATCTGGAAAGGGTGGGATCTAGTGAGGCATCTCATATCCCATAATGGAGTGGTCTTAGAAGGTAACAATGTGTGTGGTGAAATTTCAATATGGTGGATTTTAAAATGTAGAGGTAAACCCCTTGCATTGTTACAAGGTTTCTCAATTAAGAGTTGGGTAGCAAAAGGAATCAAAACAATGAAAGATATCATAAGAAATGGTCAATTAATTAGCTGGGAATAGCTACTTGTTAATGTGTTGATATATTGTAGGTTCACTAGAGGACATGATATTCTAAAAGAAGCTTTCTAGTCATTATCCATGCCCAAATAATGTACTTCTAATGAGAATGGTTTTTTATCTTTTAAATGGTATGATGGAACTGCTCTCTTCAATGTCAAAGATAAATTTATTTATTCCCTCCTTGTTGATAAAGAAGACATTTTTACAACCATGTCGAATCTTGTTGGGGGAGCTTGGATTCTTCTTCCTAACAAAAAAAAATTGAATCCCTTTGGAATAGGATTGTGGAGCCTAAGCAAAAGTTCTTTTTATGGAGATTAATCCTCTATAGACTTCCTCTTAAAAAACCCAATAGCCATTATAACACATGTTCTTTGTGTATAATCTTGGAGACCTTGAGACATTTATTTTTTGACTATATGTTTTCCAAAGAGATATGGAACTTGTTTGGATTTTATATTAATGAGAATATTAGTAACTTTGAGATACTATTTCTAGAAATATTTTGACCTTAGGAAGGATTGAAATATTTTTCTATCTTGTCTTTCAATTGAAATTATTTGGATTATTTGGAAATTTAGAAATGACAATGTGTTGAGTAGCAAGGTTAGAGCTCTTACTAAGTCCCATAGGAGACTCATTTTTCATAACATTGACATGTAATTTTCAATCACCATGAAGCTAGAAAAGAAGTTCAAGTTCAAGAATTTGTTG
This sequence comes from Chamaecyparis obtusa, assembly GCA_027943335.1. Lineage (NCBI taxonomy): Eukaryota > Viridiplantae > Streptophyta > Pinopsida > Cupressales > Cupressaceae > Chamaecyparis > Chamaecyparis obtusa. The sequence continues at coordinate 109,398 of BSBK01011571.1, read as the reverse complement.
CGAGATGGTACAGTAAGAGTGTTCAAGTGAGAGATTTACCATGGACATAAATGGGTAAGGCACACCAAGGAGAGGACACAATTTGAGATTGCATTGGAAAACCTTATGGTAGAACAAAAACAATAGAGAGATGGACATAATAGGAAAACATATGCATCATTGGAAGCAATACCTCTAGCTGTCTTACCACCAACCCATATGAAAGTTCCAATAGTTTTGAGAGTCACACATATATATACCCAACAAATCCAAGATGATAAGGTGCTTAGGTGGATGGAAGGAAAATTAAGCTAGGTGTCATGGGTAGAGAGGAAAAGGAAATGGCTGATATTATGCTTTGTTTATGTATATGGCCCATGATTACTGTACATGGAATTAGAAGTAGGAAACCTCTTGTTCAAAATTATATATGCATAAATGATACTCTATTATAATTGTTTATTTCTTGTATTATATATATAGCAGACTACTCAATGTGATGTAAAATATTGTAACATTACAAAAGAGTTTTGTCTTTTCAGTGTATATATATTATATGTTAATATTAATGGATATTGTAATAACCCAAAAATGGGCTATAGGTTCATTAACCTCCTATATCAACACATCGAATGAAATCGACATCGAAGTCCTAACCTAAGGCACATCTGCACATAATCAAATCTTAATTGATTATCCCAAATTCTACATCGGGGAATATTCCTTATTCCTATTTATCCTAATTATCTTTGATTTAATGATTATTTGGCGATAAATCTTATTTATCCTAAAGTTTGATTAATTGAATATTCTGAATATTTAATTAATTAGATTTAATACTGCCACTTAATTATTTAATTAGATTTAATTATATTTATTCCTAAATTATATTATTTAATTTTGACAATAAATCAAAAAATCCTATGACTAATTGATTAAATTCTTATTTTGTTAATTAATGTCAATTGTCAAATTTAATAATATAGTTTTTGAATAAAAGTTTGATTTAATAATTGATTAACCCATAAATCAATTGTTTTATTTTTAAAATCATTAAGTTGAGGATAAATCACTTTATTTATTTATTTAATTCATATTAATTATGCACATCCATAAAAATAGTTAAACTTTAAATCGAAAAATCAATTCAAGTTGTTTTAAAAATAAACTCAACTCTCTTTTGAGTTGAAAGCTAATGTCAACTTCTGATTTAAATCAAAAAGATGATTTGTGTGATTTTTATGAGTTAATCTATCTCTAATTTCTTGATAACTCAAAAATCCACCTGAGTTTATCAAGAGTGATTTATGGCTTTTTCCATGCACCTCCAAAGTCCTAGATTTCTATAAATTAAGGCCTCAACTCTTCATTTTGCATCCATCCATGAATTGCATCCTCACGCTGGCAAATTGGTGATCGAAGAATCCATCTTTGCGAATCAAAAGCTGTTGTGAGATTTTCATTATTTTAAGCATTCATATCATATAGCATACCATTGTTAGATTAATTGCATGTCAAATTAGTTTCTCATATAGAATAGATTCATATCAGTTTATTTCATTTTATTGCATAGAAAATCCAAAAATATAGATTAATTTACATTCATCTCATATCTAGATTCTGCATTCAAATCCTTCGTTTAGGTGTCATCAAGGTCACTGATCTCGGTCCAATCTGAGAATACATACTCGCACCTACTAGAAGGCAGTAAATCACTTGGTTAGATTAGTTTCCATTTCATTGCATGATTTTGATTTTAACTAACCTCTAATGTTTTACTGAAGTGTTGTGTCTACAGCTAGGTACAAAATTCACACGCAAAGATATGAGTATTATATCATTATATATATTATGTTAATATTAACACAATAAATAAATACAAAATTCATATAAACACCACATTTGCTTAGAGAAAACAAAAATATTATGCAAGGAAGACAACTTCTTTAGGAGAAAGATAAAGGAAGCCATAGAAGATAAAAACACCCCACTAACCTCAATCGTGATGAAGGATGGGGCCTTCGTACTTCTTGGCATCCTTTACTCTCTAGTATCCATAACCATGATTGATCCCATTTTTAATCATGTCGTTCTTGGTTGCTTATGGTTTTCACCTCCTTGGCCTTGTTGCTCTTGGTTTCTTCCCTCTTGCCCCTCCCCATTCTCCTTGTCACTCAGGGCCTTGCGTAGATGCCTCCCTTGGTCTCCTTTGTTCTCCTCTACTTTTCTTGTCTTGTGTGCACCCACCCCCCTCCCCTTGGACAGATCTTTCTTACACCCCCCCCTTTCTCCCCTTGTCTAGATCTTTCATGCCTCCTTGTTCATCCTTAGCTTTTCTTATCTTGTTCTCCCTTCTCTCCTTTGGCATTTCTCTCTTGCCTCCCTAGTTCTTCCTTTTCTCTTTCTTCCTCTATTTTTTTTGTATTTTTAGTGTTTATTTTTTGTTTTCTTTATTTTCATGCCTTTTTGTATGAATTTTATTTTTATTTATTATGTTAATATTAACATATATATAATGACATAATATTTATATACTTCTATAAATACCATATTAATATATATTATGTTAATATTTTTTTATTATGTTACTATACACTATCTATATATATATTTCTTATGTTAGTAAATATTTATTATGTTAATATATATCATGTTATTATGTTTATTATGTTAATATTAGCATAATATATAATAACATAATATTTATATTCACATTAGAATTAATATAATCACAATTGTTGATATTACTAATATTAATATATAAAATAATAAAAATTAATATATAATTAATCTTATTAAGATTTACATATCATAACATATACATACATACATATACATATATATACACACAGATATATATATATATATATATATATATATATATATATATATATATATATATATATATATATATATATATATATATATATATATATATATATATATATATATATATATATATATATATATATACATGTACATGTACATGTACACACACATACATATACATAAATATACATATACATATATATACATATACATATACATATACATATACATATACATATATACATATATATACATATATACACACATACACACACATATATAGTATATTAACATAACATTTTTAATATTATTATAATATTTTAAATATATTTAACAGAGTTAATATAATGTTATTAGTATTAATAACATTATTAAGATAATTTTATTAGTATTAACAACATTATTAAGATAATGTTATTAATATATAATTATTATTATTTTATATTTTATATTTATTTTTAATTTATTCTCTTTCATTTTTGGGGTTTTCCTTTATTCTTTGATTTATTCTTTTTGTTTGTATTTTTTCATTTTTTTTTGTTTCCTTGTGGTTTAGTGTCTTGGTGTTTCTTTTATTTAATTTTAGCGTTTAATCATTGCTTGTTATTTTTCTTTGCTTATTTTTTGTTTTTATCTAATTTTCTATTACTTCTTTTTCTTTTTTCATCTTCTTGTTGTTCCGTATTCTTTTTTGTTGTTGTCTTGTTATTTTTATTATTTTAAGGTTTCTCCTTTATTAGTTACAATTTATTTGTTCTGATTAAGTAAAAACATGATTTGAAAGGTCCTAAAACCTTTTACAAAAAGATTTGAAGATAAGCATTACTGATCACCCAAAGACAACAAAAATTATCAAAAGAACAAGGGCATACTGCCCAACAAAAGACAATAGGAAAAGACTACACAGTAGTCAAAAACAATGAAGAGATGGCAAAAACAAAGAATGAGTGCAAAAAAGAAAGTAGGAAGAAGCTAGTTGAAATCCATTAACTCATTAACCTGAATGACTAAGAGATCCATGTTTTTCATAGTAGCTTTCAGATCTTCCAAATCCATTTCTTTTTTCTTAGTACTAGCCCTGGTCCTGATGCCAGTTCCCATGTTGTCTTTTATATCCTTGATCTCCTCACCTCTGTTAGTATCCAGCTTCTTGACAAGAATCTTACTTTGGTCTGTAGAGGCTTTCATAATTTGGATACTCCATTCACTTATCTTGTTGAGGGTCATTTCTAGTCTTTGAACTTTATCTTCCAGGGAAGTAATTCTTTCCTCATACTTGCTGATGTCGACATCTTTACTGACCTTGTTTAAGTTTTGTTCCAACACCATAACCTTACCACCCAATTCACCAAAAGCTTCCCCCTTTCGAATAGCCTCCATCCAATCCTCCAGGTAGGTAGCCAAAGGTTTGTCACTGAAAGTAGCACACTTGATCATATTGATGATTTTTCTGTATTCTTGGATGTCCACCTTCATAACCTGATTTTCATGAACAGTAGTACCCAGGAAATGCCCGAAAGAGAGAATACTCTCCTTATGATCTTGGTCTAACGTGACTCTATCATTTTTGTTAGCCAGATCACTAGTACCCATCTGATCATTGAAGGGGATCTTACTAGAGGCTTTGTCATTTGTCTTTTTTTCCTCCTTTGTATTCTACTTCCCCTGAGTGTAGGCCCTAGCCTTCTCTTTTTTAGCAGTAATCTCAACGAGATTATTTTTACCCTTAATTTTCTCCAGGCTTTCTGAAATATTCTCTTCATTAGAAGAGACAAAAAGCCCTTTTTTGTTAGAACCCTTTTATTGTCCATATTTTTCTCCTTTGAGTGAGGAGTCTTCCTTTTTTTCCTTTTCAGATTGGCTTTCTCTTCCTCAGAGTAGAGAGACTCAAAATCAGAAATCTCATTCTTTTTCTTTGAAGTTCCTCCTCTCTTTTTACCTTTACCTTTTCCTCTAGTATTATATCCCTCAACATTAGCATCATCCTTAGTATCAGCTTCAAATTTCCCTCCTGAGTCCTCTTCCTCAGTTTCCTCTTCACCAAAATCCTTACCCTTATAGAGAGGTCTTTCAATTTTTTTTTTCTTTCAACAGATTGTAGATAATGACCATAAGGCCTTGATGGGATGCATGATCCCCTTTAGGGTCAGCCTACAAGTCCTTCATAGTGTGGTTCATAGAGCTCATAAGATAATAAGGAATCTAATTTTCTCATCATGCCTAAAGTGGTTCAAAATGATGAAGTGATGCCCATAGGCTCTAGAAAATCTACTGTCCAGGGTTAAATAACTGATAGCAACGCATAGAATAAAATGTCAAGGTCTACTTATATTATTGGGATAGATGAACCCACCTACCCTTTTTACCAATCCAACCTCCTCTTCTTCTCTCTTAGGGAACCTTTCATAAGCCTTGTCAGAGTAGCTTCTATCTCAGTAGAATTTCATTCCTTCCGTAGGGAGCCCTGTCGCCTTAGCTACAAAATCTTCATTGACATCGAACCACTAGTTGTTAAAAAGGATTTTACAATTCTTCCAGTTCTTGATAAAGTACTGGGTAATACCAGGATTGCCACCATGGAGCTTCTCCATATAAGCACTAAAATTGCCTTTTTTTAGAATTTCCCAAACCTTCTCCTTTTATCTCCATTCATTGCAGGTCATCGGTTCAAATATTTTCTTGCTTCCTCCCATTCTCTTTGTTTGAATTGTATCCTGCACAATATTTTTGAATGCTTTAATCTTTAAGTTTTTGGTATAAATGCCTGACCTTTTCAGAGCCCAGAATCCATGTGAGAGAAAGTCATCATCCCAAGTGGTGACTGTGGAGATGACATTGTAATGATTAATTCTCACACTTCTCATTTTTATCCCCATCATTTTTTAGTTTCTTTTCACTTCTTTGGATTCTGTAGATTCTCTCATTTTGAATGATAGATTTGATATCATATGGAATGCTATCCTCATTCTTCCATGAGGTGGTTTTTCTATTTCTACACATGTGGTTAGCTGCCTAGTTAGTTGCACCATTGGCTTCACACTAAGTATGGGTAATAATACAATTTCTCATAGATTTTATGTTCTCCTTAGTTGAGTTTATTATATTGTCAATTGACCATGAGAGATTAGAATTCTTAGTTAGGAAGTCTATAATGTTCTTTGAGCCTCCTTCTAACCACAAGTTGTTACATTTAAGCTCTTTGGAAAGAAGGATGCCATGACAAGCCACCATTGCCTCAGCAACATGATTACTTTGGGTACCAATCAGAATGACTTTTATAGCTTTACAATTACCTGTCTCATTACGGATCAGAATACCATAACCTACAATACCTGGGTTTCCCTTAGAAGCACCATCAAAATTCATTTTCATCCATTCGAGAGGGGGGCATTCCCATTTGGCTTCCTCCCTGGGGTTGTTTTGATCTTCATTTTTAGTCTAGATTCTCCAATTCTTTAAGATATTTATGTCCCCATTTATAGCATATGTAGATGCCAAGTCCATAATTCTGTAGTTTTCACAGATCAAGATTTTGGTTTTCTCAAATAAAACTTTAGCAGGAGTCTTCATCTCTCTAAAAATTCTATCATTCCTCTCTTTCCAAATAGCCCAACACATATGAGGCAAAGCAATGTTCCATATACATTTTATAACCTTGTTTCTAAGAGAGATATCCCAGGAGCTGAACATACCCTGAATATCATTAGGGAGCACCCAATTCAAGTTGAAAGTGTTCATAAGATGAGACCACAAATCATAGGTATAAGAGAAATGAATAAAAAGATGGTTTATAGATTCTTCTTCTTCCCTGCACAAAATACACATGTTAGTTAAACACAGACCCCTCATCTTGAGGTTATCAAGAGTCAGGATTTTATTTTGTAGCATCATCCAGAAAAAAGTATTAATTTTAGGAGTTAGGCCTCTGATCCGGGCTTTAGCCCTGTATCATCTTAAAATGGAAGCACTTCCATGTTAAGAGCATTTAGCCCTCTGAGTGAGTGGTTTGGGGTCATCTTAAGTGCCTTAATTGGGTCTTTGCATAAATCTTGCTTTTCCCCCTTGTTCTACTATTCTCTGCTCCTATTTTCACCTATTTTTTTGCATTTCCTAGCATTCTAGATTGAGGTTCTAGGTTTTTTGACTTCAAGGTCAAAGATGACCTTGAGGGTCAATGATGACCTAGACCCTGACCTAGGTTAGGGATGACCTCAACCCTGACCTAGGGTGGGGTCTACCTCATTGATGAAGGGTGCTCCCCTTAATACCACAAACACATAACAGAAATAGAGAAACAACAACAATAATATGCAAGAACAGAAAATTGGCTTCTTATTATCTCCACAAATGTGGAATTACAAACTTTCAGAATTACAATATGCAAAGCTACATGGGCATTCCTTACAATATTCTGTAGGACAAAGCCTCGAACTATTACCCAGATCTACTACCCAGAACTATTCTGAACTGCCTAAGACAATAATACAACCTTCCTTATATAGGCAATTTTCCACCGCCTGGGAAGGTTCCAGAATTTTAGCCAATAAGGCCAACCAAACTTAGAATTAATTTATTTTACATTTCATTACATCATAGTCAGCTCAAGATAACCTTTGAAATCCGAATAGAAATTTTGAAGAAAATTATTTTTCGCCATTTCAGGTGACCCAACTTCCGAAGACCATAAGTCATCACCCGTTGACCTGCTCAGCTATTATAACCCCATTTTGGAAACGCCACGAAGCGCTCTACAGGCTTGACTGGCGCAAGCGCTCGTCACCCAAAATTTCGACCTCATCCGAGGCCTCTAAAGCCTTCAAAACTGAGTTCAAAGTTTCTGTACCCTGCTGCCAATATCGAAAATCTTCGATATCTTCCAATATACACTTGATCTGGCAATGAAACTTTACTGGCAGACTTATATGACCAACATGAACCTCCAAGAAAGAAATCAGATCATTTGGAGCACATACGAAAATTACCAAAAATAGTAACTTTTCATAAATAGCAGCTCTGCACAAAATAGCCCTTATTGAATATAAAAATAGAAATATTTTTGGGTGATGCAAGATTGCTCTTACACCCAGGATGCTCCTGCATCAGACACCTGGGGTAATTGGAGAAGTGACCCTGTCACGACTCAAGTGTGCAGAGGAAAACCAAGACGGCTAACCTCCTCCTTTGTCAACCATGATGAATCTTCAACAGGTCGTCCTTTCCACTTGACCAGATATTCTTCATATGTCATGTTCCTTGTGCTTCTACCAACACGACTGTCCAGTATATCTTCGATCTCCTTAGTGTCTGAACTAGTTGCTGGAATACTCCACTGTGCTGTTGTGATCTCATCTTCAACACCTCCTTCATGATACTCTGTCAGATCTGAAATGTTAAACACTGGTGAAATATTTAGCTTAGTAGGCAATTCTACCTCATATGTGTTTCCTGAATCATGTTTCTTCAATATCCTGCATGGTCCAAACTTCTTCATTTTTAGCTTGTTATATGTACCAATTGGAAACCGCTCCTTCCGCAAATGAACCATGACTTCATCACCAACCTGAAATTCCTTATGCCTCCTTTTCTCATCTGCCTTAGCCTTATACTGTGCGTTCATCTTGGTAATATGCTTCCTCACCTCCTCATGGACGTTCTTCAAGTGTTCTGCAAAATCCTCAGCTTCAGCACTACTTATTTCTCCTTTATCTATCTTCCTCAATTCAGATGCATTTCTTGGACTATTTCCATATACAATCTGCAATGGTGATTTACCAGTGCTCCTGTTGATAGAATTATTGTATGCAAATTCCGCCTGTGGTAAAATCAAATCCCATCCTGTTGGCTTATCTCCAACCAAACATCTCAGCAAATTTCCCAAACTCCTATTCACCACCTCTGTCTGTCCATCAGTCTGTGGATGATGTGATGAACTGAACTTCAAATCTGTCTTCAACTTCTTCCACAATGTACGCCAGAAATATCCAACAAACTTAGTGTCGCGATCTGAAACTATGGTCTTTGGAAAACCATGAAGTCTCACTACTTCTCTGAAAAAAAATTCTGCTACATGAACAGCATCATTAGTCTTCTTGCAGTGAATGAAATGTGCCATCTTTGAAAATCTGTCAACTACCACAAAAATTGAATCATGTCCCCTCTGTGTCCTCGGTAAACCAAGAACAAAGTCCATGCTGATATCCTCCCAAGGCTTCTCCGGTACAGGTAATGGCTGATACAATCCTGTATTCTGCTTCACTCCTTTCGCCATCTGACATACTCTGCAACTCTGTACAAACTTCTTCACATCTTGCTGCAATTGTGGCCAATAATAATTCTCACCAACCAAAGCAACGGTTTTATCACGACCAAAATGTCCAGCCAATCCTCCACTATGCTTCTCCTTGATGAGATTCTCCCTCATAGAACTTCGTGGAATGCACAACTGACTCCTTCTGAATAGCATATCATCCTGGATGATGAAATCCAACCATTTCGTCCTGTCTAGAGTAACAGGTTCTATACAAGCTTTCCAAGCTTCACCAAAATCAGGATCCTCTGGATATAAATTTTTGAGTTCCTTGAACCCAACCACTTCAATCTGCATTTCTGTCAGCAATAGTTGCCTTCTGCTAAGAGCATCTGCAACCCTATTAGACTTTCCACTCCTGTGTTTCAAAACAAATGTATAACTCTGCAAAAACTCAACCCATTTCAAATGCCTCTGATTCAACTTTCCTTGACTATTCAAATATTGCAAAGCTTGATGATCAGTATACAAAACAAACTCCTTAGGAAGCAGATAATGTCTCCACTTCTTTAATGCCTGGACTATAGCATAAAATTCTTGATCATAAACAGAATATTTCCTCTTGGCATCATTTAACTTCTCACTGAAATAAGCAACAGGTTTACCTTCTTGGCTCATAACAGCTCCTATTGCAGTACCACTAGCATCACAATCTACTTGAAACACCTTATTAAAATCTGGAAGTGCTAAAACAGGTTGTTCTGTAACTTTTTGTTTCAACAATTGAAAACTCTTTTCTGCCCCATTAGTCCACTTAAACTCTTTTCTATCCCCTCTCATTGTTTCAGTCAAGGGTCCACAAATACTGCTAAAATTTCGGATAAACTTTCTGTAAAAGCTAGCTAGACCATGAAAAGATCTTACCTCAGTAGCACTCCTTGGAGTAGGCCATTCAAGGATAGCCTATACCTTCTCTGGGTCCATTTTTAGACCTTCTACTGAAACTACAAATCCCAAATACACTAACTCTTTCTTCACAAAACTGCACTTCTTCAAAATAATCAACAATTTCTCATCTCTCAACTTCTCAAATACCATACGAATATGCATCATATGTTCCTCCAATGTCTTACTAAAGATCAAAATATCATCTAGGTAAACAATGACAAACTTACCCAAAAAATTTTTCAGAACCTCGTTCATGAGCCGCATGAAAGTGCTCGGTGCATTGGTTAGCCCAAAAGGCATGACTAACCACTCATACAGTCCTTCCTTTGTCTTGAAGGCAGTCTTCCATTCATCTCCTTCTCTGATCCGAATCTGATGATATCCACTTTTTAGATCTATCTTTGAAAAATACACAGCTCCACTCAAACAGCCCATAATATCATCCATTCGTGGCAATGGAAACCTGTACTTGATTGTGATCTTGTTTATTGCCTTAGAATCTGTACACATCCTCTATTCTCCATTCTTCTTTGGTGCTAATACCGCTGGTACAGCACAGGGACTCAAACTCTCTCGAATCAATCCTTTCTGTAACAGTTCATGTACTTGTCTGTTCAACTCCTCACTTTCTGCAGGTGTCATTCTGTGTGCTGCCTTGTTCGGCAAACTCACTCCTGGGATCAAGTCCATCTGATGGCGGATCTTCCTGACTGGTGGTAATCCATCGGGCACGTTATCGGATACAATATCCTGAAACTCATTCAACAAATCTGCAACTTCTACAGGAACATCTTCTACTTCCTCTTTACCAGCTTTTGGAATTAAAGCAAAACATACATGCTCATGCCTCATACCATCTAGGAAATTTCCTCCATCAACAAAAGTTATCCTTGTAGTACCACATACCTTTTCTTCAGTCTCCTTCAATGGTTTTAGCTTATGTCGCACTCCATCCTTTGTCAGGGAATAGGTATTCGCACGGCCATCATGTACAGCACATCTGTCAAACTACCATGGTCTACCCAACAACATATGACATGCATCCATAGATATGATATCGCACAATACCTCATCTTGGTATCTGCCAACCTTGAACTTCACTAGGCATTGTTCATTGACCATGACCTTGTGGTCATCCTGTACCCAAGCAATCCGATATGGATGTGGGTGTTTCTGTCTCTTGAGCTTCAACTTTGTCACCATCTCTTCTGACACCAAATTGTCAGTGCTTCCACTATCAATAATCACATCACAACATTTACCTTCACACTTGCACCTGGTGCGAAACAGGCTCCTTCTTTGCTCAGGTTCATTCTCACCACTCAACAGGACTCTTCTGTTAATCAACGTTTCTCCTCTTTCAGCATCTTCAGAATTTGATGATCTGGCATCTTCATCTACATGTGCAACTCTGGCCTGGCCTTCATTTCTCCTATCTGTTCTGCCTTGGCGCTGAGGACATTCAAATGCCCTGTGACCTTCTTCTCCACAGTGAAAACATGTTCTACGGAAGCCACCTCTTCCAGATCCTTGTCCTCTTCCTCTCCCTCTTTGATCTCTATTATTCTGATCTTGGAAGCGATTGAAATTATTTCCTCGTTGATTCTGACTGCTACTGGCCTCATCCTTCTTTTTCGGATCTTCATTTCGGCCACCATATGACCGTCCACCAGATCGTCCACCGCGACCTCTTCCGTTTTGTCTGCTCTCAAACTTCTTGTTCAGCTTTTCCTCTACTTTTAGGGCAAACTGGTATGCCTCTTCAATACTATTCATTCGAACCAGATTCAGCTCCTCCTGAATGCTTGGCCTTAACCCATTAAGGTATCGGGCAACTTTCTCCTTATCAGCTTCTGCATGGCCTGTTCTGATGAGAAGTCGATAGAACTCCTCTGTATACTCCTGAACAGATCTTCCCGCTTGCTTCAAACTCTGCATTTTCTTCAGTAGGTCAAGCTCATAATCAACAGGAATGAACTGTCGCTTCAACTTATCCACCATCCGATCCCATCTCGTGATTTTCTCCTTTCCCCTTCTATTTCTCTCCAACTGAATCTCTTGCCACCATATCTTCGCATGACCTTTCAGTCTGGCCTTCGCAAATTTGACCCTATCAGGATCGTCAACATCTTCGTACTCAAAATATTCTTCACATTCATTGATCCAGTCGATCAATTCCTCTGGGTTAAGATTTCCAGAAAATGTAGGAACCTCAATCTTAGGTCTTTTCCCAATCTTGGAAATCGCCCGAAAAAGTCTTTCTTCCTCCTGGTTCACAATTTCAATTTCTCCTTCTTGATATTCTTCTTCGGCTTCATCCTCGCTTTCGTCTCTGACATTAAGATTCATTCCTCTGCGAATCTCTTCTTGCAATGCTCGCACTTGTCTCTGCAGCTCTCTAACCTCAGGTGTCACAGCACCAGGTCTTCCGCCACGTTCTCTTCGTGGAGGCATTTTCGCGATGCACGCTGAAACCCTAACCACGGTCCTGGTGCAAACTGCCTCACAGTCGGCGATCTGTTTACACACTCAAGAAAACCTGCTCTGATACCACTTGATGAAGGGTGCTCCCCTTAATACCACAAACACATAACAGAAATAGAGAAACAACAACAATAATATGCAAGAACAGAAAATTGGCTTCTTATTATCTCCACAAATGTGGAATTACAAACTTTCAGAATTACAATATGCAAAGCCACATGGGCATTCCTTACAATATTCTGTAGGACAAAGCCTCGAACTATTACCCAGATCTACTACCCAGAACTATTCTGAACTGCCTAAGACAATAATACAGCCTTCCTTATATAGGCAATTTTCCACCGCCTGGGAAGGTTCCAGAATTTTAGCCAATAAGGCCGATCAAACTTAGAATTAATTTATTTTACATTTCATTACATCATAGTCGGCTCAAGATAACCTTTGAAATCCGAACAGAAATTTTGAAGAAAATTATTTTTCGCCATTTCAGGTGACCCAACTTCCGAAGACCATAAGTCATCACCCGTTGACCTGCTCGGCTATTATAACCCCATTTTGGAAACGCCACGAAGCACTCTACAGGCTTGACCGGCGCAAGCGCTTGTCACCCAAAATTTTAACCTCATCCGGGGCCTCTAAAGCCTTCAAAACTGAGTTCAAAGTTTCTGTACCCTGCTGCCAATACCGAAAATCTTCGATATCTTCCAATATACACTTGATCTGGCAATGAAACTTTACTGGCAGACTTATATGACCAACATGAACCTCCAAGAAAGAAATCAGATCATTCTGAGCACATACGAAAATTACCAAAAATAGTAACTTTTCATAAATAGCAGCTCTGCACAAAATAGCCCTTATTGAATATAAAAATAGAAATATTTTTGGGTGATGCAAGATTGCTCTTACACCCAGGATGCTCCTGCATCACTCATCTTTGACCTAGGGTTCAAATTTCAGGATCCTATGATTTCTAGATGTCGGGTTTCAGAGATATTTGTTTTCCCACTTCTGGGTCAGCTATTTTGGGTTTCAGAATGGTAAATCCTTAAATTTAATTTAATATGGGTCCATTTATAAGGGTTAAGGTTAATTGGGATTTAATTCCCCAATTTCGGCCTTCTCTAGAGGTTTGTGCCCTAGATCACTATAAAAGGAGGCCTTCCCCTCTCATTTTCTTATCCATTATTCACATCTCATCTCTCAAGCTCTCAAGTGAAATCAAGTAAGAAATAAGGAGAAGGAAAGAAAGAAAGCATTCATTCATCCTCAAGCCTAAGCATCCATTCAAGCATTCATTCATCAAGGAGATCTATTGTTAGCCATTGAAGGATTCACTCTCTTTGGAGCCCCCTTGAAGATCCATCCATCCACATTCATCCAAGTCTATGCAAAGATCCATTCAAGATTGGTGTTGAAGATCAAATGCCATTGATTTGAGACATCCTACATACTTCTACACTCATTGGAGCATTGCTACTTGTGGATTTGGGAATTTGAATCCTCTCCAAGGACTTCAACATAAGCAAGGTGAAAAGTTCCATTTGCTTTGTTTATGCATATTACAATTTCAATTCAATTTCAAGGTTGATTCCAAATTGGGGTTTGACCAAGGCAAACCCCCCATCCAAACAACAAAAAACATCTTTTTCTTGTAGGTACAAGTTTGGAACCATGGATCTGAGCTTGGATTTGGATACCCTTTTCGGTGAACTTCTGAGATCTGCGAAAAAAATCAAAGTCGACCTTCGAAATCTCAAAGTAGTCTTTGACCTTTTATCAGGGTCAAAGGCTACCTGCTGTCAGAAAGATAAAATTTTTCTGGGTTTTCTTCGCCTCGACATTTCCAATCCGAAACAAGTTACAGAATTGCCAAAAACTGGACATAGACACCAGAAATCAACATTTTCTAGATCTGCCCTATTTTGAGGTTAGTACTTGTCTTTCAATTATTTCAGATTTAAAGCATATACTCTTCATAAGAAAATATAAGATCTTCTTCCTCATTCATATTCTTCATAGATTGATTCAATTGTGCATTAACCTTTTGGTTGATCAATTTGGATCTCTCCTTTGGGAATTTCGATTTAGTAGTTGATCTCATATTTCCCACATATTTCAATAAGGTGAACACATTCCATATTTTAACATCATTCATTTTGGTGAACCTGACATACTTACTCTCTTTTCTTTTGTGGAATTAGATGCTTTATTATATTTTATGGTGTTAGATCTTGCATGTATTAGATTCCTTTTATGTATTTGCATCTCATATAAAATCAAAATATTTTGTGTTAGTTTAAAGTTCATTTGCATTGCATTGGTTTATGAGCTTTACTACCTTTAGTCCTACTTATAGCATTCTGGTTAGAAGAAGTTGTAGAATCATGGGTGCCTTTGATCCTGAATCATCTTCTCCTTTCCTTAGGATCCTAGATGATAATTTGATTCTTCATGATTCCAATCCTATTATGCAGTAAAACTCTTCTCACTCATCTCATCATGAGATGACGCTTTAAGAGTTCCTCCTGAACAAGTCCAAAAACTTCCAACTGAAATTGATAAAATTGGTAATTGGCTTATTCAAGAAAACCATAATCAATATTCTATTCAACCTATAGAGGCTCTTAAGAAAGTTTTTCATGATAGTGATCAAGGTGTTAACCTCTTGCGTGGTATTACTCATCTCGTGCATTCAAATGTTAAACCTCTAGCTCAAGAAGCTCAAGACTTAGGATTGATTCCTCCTATCACTAGTGTCAAACCTTCTTCTAAACCTTTACCTAGTATTCCTACCTATACTCCTTCTTTGGTGACTGTGATGGTTCCCTCTGTTCCTATGAGTGTTCCTCCTGTGTCCCTTCCTACATCACAACCTTCCTATCATAGTGTTCCTTTTACTTATTCCAATCCACTTCCAACTGTAGTTCCTAGTGTTCCTCCAGTTGTATCTTCTATTCCTACAGCTTCTTACACTTTACCTAATGTTTATAATGTTGCTACTCCTATTTCCTCTAATGATTCAACAATAATCAATTTGGCTCAAACTGTTTCATCCTTACAACAACAACTTGCATCCTTAACTCAAAATAAGTTTAGTGTTCCTACATGTGACATGGGAAACCCTTTGTCCTTAGATATCATTCATACTTCTGTTCCTTAGCAAGTTGATATGCCTCATCTTGAGAATTATAACGGAAAAGGAGATCCCATTCATCATGTTAAAACATTCCAAATCCTTTGTAGTGATTATGCTCATGACCATAGGATTTTAGCCAAACTATTTGATAGAAATTTTTGTGACAAGACCTTACAATGGTATTGTTCCTTGCCTCCTTATTCTATTGATTCCTTTCCACAACTTGTTAATGCCTTTATTCAAAAATTTCAAAACAACATTGGACCGCAAGTGTCTTTGATTGATTTGATGCATTGTAAACAAAGTGCCAAGGAAAAATTGACTGAACTTATTGGTATATTTAAGCATGTGCACGCTTATATTTCCTATCTTGTTCCTGATATTGATATTCAATGTATGTTTATTAGAAATTTGCAAAAGGATATTAGAGATAAGGTTTTGCTTACTGAATTTACCTCTTTTCAACAACTTTGTGTAGTGCGTCATCATTAGCAATTACAGGTGAGTCAATTTGAGAGCACCACTCCAATGGCTCTTGTTCTAGTTGGTAAAAGTGATGCTACTCCTAATCCAAACAAATTTCCAAAATTCAACAACTATGTCAAGATAAACAAGAGAATGTAGTTGCTGTTGCATCTCACAATGCCACTTATGTATCCACTGCTTTTCAATTAAATCGTACATTTACTCCTTTTTGAATCTTTACATGCTATTAGGAATAGGTTGTTAACTACTAATATGATTACTTTACCTCATATTCAACCTCTTTTACCTACTATGATTGCATCTAAATCTTTTGATCCTAAAGCTTTTTGTCAATATCATCATCAGAATGGTCATGATATTGAGAAGTGTTATTCTTTAAAACATAAGGTTCTAGACTTAATTGATTCTAATGCCTTATCTATGGATAATATTTATGGTAGTGGGAACAAATCTGTCTCTCCTCCTAATCAAAACCTTCAAATCTATACGAATCCTTTACCTACACATGATACTAATACCATTGCTTAGCCATCTTTTATGGAAATTATGTATGATTCAAAGATGGATGATCTCAATCATGTTGTTAATCAAGTGGAGCATGTTAGTCAAACTGTATCTCCACCTCAACAACCTCAGCTTCAACCTCAAGTTCAATCTCAACCTCAACCAAAACCTTGACAAAAACCTAAGCATAAAAGACCTTGGGAAATTTTGATTACCTTTGATGATTCTGAGATTATTAAAGCTCTTGATGCTCCCCTTTACATTTATGCTAGGATTTATTGGATACCTACTCTTGGTTGTCTTGTTGATCCTACATCCTTAGTCAATGTTATTACTGAAGAAAATATTTTTATGAAAAACTTACAATGCGATTCTTATGATACATCGAATGTGTGGATTCAAACTTGTAATGGTTTTCTTTATCCATCATTTGGTTCTATTAACTTGCCGGTTGAACTTTGTGGAAAAATTGTGAACACTACCTTTGTTGTTGTTCCTACTTCTGATCAATTTCAAGTTAAGCTTGGTTTTCCATGGTTAAATGTCATACATACTATTGCTTCACCTATCCATAAATGTCTTAAATTTGTTCATGATGATGAAGTGAAGATGGTTAATCATAGTTTATATCAACCTTCTAGGCCTAGAGATTGTGCTGCTCTTGATTTCTTTTGGCCATCATTACCTAATTCATGTCCTCCTCGACCTGAT
Organism: Chamaecyparis obtusa; assembly: GCA_027943335.1. Taxonomy (NCBI): domain Eukaryota; kingdom Viridiplantae; phylum Streptophyta; class Pinopsida; order Cupressales; family Cupressaceae; genus Chamaecyparis; species Chamaecyparis obtusa. The sequence goes on along the minus strand of BSBK01011571.1, from coordinate 92,071 downwards.
AATCTTTTCCGTTCATATCAAGCTTATAAACATCATAAGATTCTCAAATTAAGTGAATCCTCATATGGATCTTAATCATGGTCTTTTTCCTACACCTTCTATACCTTCTTTAACTATGGCTTCTAGTTTTGTTAATCAAGTTCCTACTATTGTTGATAATCCGATTGATCTTCCTAAAGAATTTGTGAAGGATCCTGTGGTTGTTCCTCCTAATTCTCAACCTATTTCAAGTAAAGAAAAATGGAATCGATCTGCTAATGAACACTATAAGAAGCATCATGCTCATGCTAAAGCTTGTAATTTTGTTCTTTAAAGATCTCTACCTTCTTCGGATAAAACTATGCATGATGTTGTTACTAATAATGATGTTAAGATGCATGATTATGATGATTCTAATCGTATCTTAGATTCTATATTGATTAATTTGGATGAAGAAGATACTCTTGATGATATTGATGATGTTAATGATGAATATGAGACTATTTACATTGGCATTGATTTACCTAATATTCTTTCATCACAATTGATTATTACACGTAGTGTCGAACATTGTGATTCTCAAGAGGATCCTTGTTTGGAATTGGCTATCATTCCTACTATGTTGGATATAGTCCCTCTTGCAAGTTACCCACCTTCCCTAAATGATATACAATGAGATGGGGAGAGTAGGTGGCACGATTGATCGGCTTGTCCTTTGTGGTAGCTTTGTTATGTGTTTTCCTATTGTACTGTGCTTCTCCCGTAATATGTTTGCTAAATGTTGTTAGGTTCTTTTATACGACCCTTGGTACTTAGTTGGTGCAAGGTGATAAAGGAATCGAACCTATTGTACCATTCTTCTATATGTATCTCTATTCTTCTATATGTTGTTTCATGTTATGTTGTACATGTGCTATTATTTGTGCATGTTTCCTTGTGTAATCCTCTTGGATTCTAGATGTGGTAGCACTGATTCTTTTTGGTCTCCATGTCATGGTCCGAAAAAATTCTTCTTCATATCTCTTATGTGATCTTTCCTCCTTTGTGATTGTAGTTCTACTTTCTTTGGGGAATGATGTCAATTCATTTGCAATAATATCATATATATATTATCTTATGATCATACTGACCCCATGGTCGGTAGATCCCTTCTGTGTTCTCTATATGTTTATGTGGTATTTCCCTTGATTTGTCTTAGTTTGGGGGCATCTCGTAGTGGAACGTAGTCAGTGGAGTTGTTTATGTTTCCGTTAAAGCAATTGCTCCTATTAAAGTGTTAGCAATGAATTTAACATGGGGGCATACGCTATGCTCACCTATTGTACACACACATTTCTCGATAGGCATATATTGTTTTTCAAGATGCTTTTCTCCCTTTTTGGATTAGTGACTAATCCTTAAAGTATGGATTTATATATTAGGATCTCTTGATCCCGCCAGTTTTAAATTTTATTTTTGATCCCTTAAGGTCAAAGGTGTCCTTAAGACTGGATCTCTTTTTCTTTTGGTTCTACTCTTACGGAATAGAATATTCCTAAGGGTGAATCCTCAATGGGTTGACTAGTGAGCAGCCACATCCACTAGGTAGTTCAATTCCATCTTTCCAGTTGCGCTGTTTCCTTGTGTGGTTCACAATGGGACATAAGTTCTCATTGGGCGAGATAATCACACACACTCTCTCTCTCTAGAGATGTCTCTCTTATTGTGATCTTGGAGTTGATGAAGACTTGAGTCCTTGGGGGCTTGAGATTTCTCTTTGTCCCTTTGATTATGCTAAGATTATCTTTTCATTTTGATCTACTTTACCAAGAGTTTTCATCGAGTCCATACTCTTGCTAAAGTGGGGGCTTAATGTATCATCTTAAAATGGAAGTACTTCCATGTTAAGAGCATTTAGCCCTCTGAGTGAGTGGTCTGGGGTCATGTTAAGCACCTTGATCGAGTCTTTGCATGGATATGGCTTTCCCCCCTATTCTGCTATTCTCTGCTCCTGTTTTCACCTATTTTTTTGCATTTCCTAGCATTCTGGATTGAAGTCCTAGGTTTTTTAACTTCAAGGTCAAAGATGACCTTGAGGGCCAATGACGACCTAGACCCTGACCTAGGGTTCAAATTTCAAGATCCCATGATTTTCGGATGTCGGGTTTCAGAGATATTTATTTTCCCGCTTCTGGGTCGGCCATTTCGGGTTTCAGAATGGTAAATCCTTAAATTGAATTTTATATGGGTCCATTTCTAGGGGTTAAGGTTAATTGTGATTTAATTCCCCAATGTCAGCCTTCTCTAGAGGTTTGTGCCCTAGATCACTATAAAAGGAGGCCTCCCCCTCTCATTTTCTTATCCATTATTCACATCTCATCTCTCAAGCTCTCAAGTGAAATCAAGTAATCATGAAGGAGAAGGAAAGCAAGCAAGCATTCATTCATCCTCAAGCCTAAGCATCCATTCAAGCATTCATTCATCAAGGAGATCTATTGTTAGCCATTGAAGGATTCAATCTCTTTGGAGCCCCCTTGAAGATCCATCCTTCCACATTCATCCAAGTCTATGCGAAGATCCATTCAAGATTGGTGTTGAAGATCAAATGCCATTGATTTGAGACATCCTACATACTTCTACATTCATTGGAGCATTCCTACTTGTGGATTTGGGAATTTGAATCCTCTACAAGGACTTCAACATAAGCAAGGTGAAAAGTTCCATTTGCTTTGTTTATGCACATTACAATTTCAATTCAATTTCAAGGTTGATTCCAAGTTGGGGTTTGACCAAGGCAAACCCCCCATCCAAACAACAAAAACCCTCTTTTTCTTGTAGGTACAGGTGTAGAACTGTGGATTTGAGCTTGGATTTGGATACCCTTTTCGGTGAACTTTCGAGATCTACGAACAAAATGAAAGTCGACCTTTAAAATCTCAAAGTAGTCTTTGACCTTTTATCAGGGTCAAAAGCTACCTACTATCAGAAAGATAAAAGTTTTCTAGGTTTTCTTCGCCTTAGCATTTCTAGTCCAAAACAGGTTGCAGAATCACCCGAAACTGCACACAGACACAAGAAATCAACATTTTCTAGATCTACCCTATTTTGAGGTTAGTACTTGTCCTTCAATTATTTCAGATTTAAAGCATATATACTCTTCATAACAAAATGTAAGATCTTCTTCCTCATTCATATTCTTCATAGATTGATTCAATTGTGCATTAACCTTTTGGTTGATCAATTTGGATCTCTCCTTTGGGAATTTGGATTTAGTAGTTGATCTCATATTTCTCACATATTTCATTAAGGTGAACATCTTAGAGTAATTATCTGTTCACACTTATTAATTAGATCACTTTGATTTAATTAATTAAGTTGTTTATTACTCTAGTTTACTTAAGTTGTCTCTTAGGTGCATATAATTAATATTTTATATTAATTATTATGCGCAACCTAGCTTTTTACCCTTTTTAGGGTTTCGTTCACCATATAGGTTGAACTCTTGTAATTATGTTCTTACTTCATATTGGAATACAATTTCTCTCACTCCGCTGAGATTTTCCAATCTTTTGCTTTTTGTGTCTTCTGCTTCCTTCCAGCAATAGGTCATTTGCATGCAGGTGTTCTTGGTGAACTGTGAAGTTGGATTTCTCAGCTTCTACATGGTATCAGAGCTCCCCTGCTGCTGCCTATTCTGGTGTTTTTGAAGTAGTTTTTAAGGTCAAGGGTTTCAAGTTTTTTCAGGTCTGGTATTCTCTACAAGACATTATTTTTTGTTTCTTTTTTCTTGCAAAATTTTTTTTTTTCTTTTAGCACTTTTTACTGGCGCTGCAATTCTTTCAAAGTTTTTGTCATTAATTTAGAGGTGAAGTTTTTTTTTGGAGCATTTTGAGCAAAAACGAACACCACCATTGCACTCAGAGGGTCCAGGAGATCAACTTTTCATATAAAATTTGTGTTTTTTGGCCACAGTGCCCTCTGGGAAAAATTTTGTCCCTCCTAGGCCGTACGACACGTAAATCGAGAAAAAAATATATTAAAAAATATTGGATTTCACACCCATTTAGGGATTTCTAAAGTGCTATCGGCTGCATTGCCACTACGTAGCTAGTGCACCATCGCGGCCTGATTTGTGCCCGGCTCCCCACCCGCACTCTAGCTTCCGGCCACCATGCCGCCACTTAGCCCCGCCGCCACCACCGCGCTACCTAGCCGCCACCCGGCCGCCACCTCTTCCGAAGCCGCCGCCCACCAACCACCATTCTCCTCTAATGCCAGTTGATGTCATCTGAACGTCTGGTGACAGCCATACAACTGTCAAATTATTTTCCGTCTCTGACTTTTTCCAGAGAGTGTAATTTTTATACCTCCTGTCAGTCTTTTGGCTATAATTTTTGCATACGATATCATTTTTTGGAAAATAAAATATTTCTAGAAAGATCTTTCTAGTCTAGAGACAATGGTGCTAGTTTCATTTTTTGATTCAACCATTTGTGTTTCTATTTTTGGTGTCGAAGTAGAGGCTTCTGTTTCCTCGATCTTTGCATCTGGCATCCAGGTTTTCTTCTAATTTTTTGTGCTTTCAATAGTTACTTCTTTGCTATACGAGGGAGAGAATCATACTTTGTGGGGGGGTATTTTTTCCTTTCTATCATTTATTTCAAAGAGACCCTTCTACTTCTGTCTACCTTCTCTCAATGGCTAACTCTTTTGTCGCCTGCCTTACACCTCACAACTACCACACTTGGAAAGGACATATGATCAGATTGCTTATGGAAAAAGGGTTATGGTCATGCCTTAATGAGGCTCCACCAGTTCTACAAAGGCATTATGAGGCTCTTATGCAGAGAAATAGGATTGATGAGGCAATGGAACTTATTGCACTAAATATTTTAGATGGGTTGTTGTTCCACCTAGATGGTTTGACCACACCCAGGGCTATGTGGAACAAGTTTTCCACCTTGTTTGGCACAATGAATCAGTTCAGGGTTCTATAGATAGATGTAGAGTTCACCTCCTTGGTACCTAAATCATTCACTAGCATTGAGGACTTCTTGATGAAGTTCAAGTCTCTTCAATCTATTTTACAAGTTTCTAGAAAGAGGAAGTTAGATGATGAGTGTATCTTTTTGATACTCTCAAAGCTTCATGGTCCTTATTAGATTTTTACTTCTACCTTCTACTCCACTATGGATGCATTGGGTGCATGAAATGTTATGCCCTCTTTTGAGACTTTCTATGATAGGTTGACTTGTGAGCAGTTCAAGCTCACTCAGATGGATTCACTTACAGGTTCATAGTCATAGGCATTGCTTGCCAAGACACCTCAGGGTACACAGAAGCAGAAGCAGAAGCAAAAATCAGATTCCTCTTCTCAACACTCTACTGGCCCACCATCTTCTTCTAAGAAGGAGAAACAGAAGAATGAGAGCCCTACATGTTCCTATTATCAAAAGGGACCTCATGATGAGTCACATTATTTTTATAAGAGATTTGATGGCTATGAGAAATATATTGTAGATTTGCAAGCTCTTCTTTAGAAGAGCACTATTTCCTCTCCATCCCCTTTTACCTCACAGGGGTCTGCTTTTCAGTCTTCTTCCACATCTTCCACATCTAGACCGGATTTTGGTCAGGGTCATACATTATAGGCATCCATTACATCCCCTTCATAGGTCCCTTGTATACTGGATTTAGGTGCTTCTCACCATATGACATCTTCTCAAGGGGTTTTCTCTACTATTGAGGCTTCTCCCATTCCTCATATTCTCATGGGGAATAACACTATCCTAACAGTCTGTGGGAAAGGTTCAGCATGCATTCAGGATGACACATTCAATGATGTATTTTATGTCCCATCTCTGTCTGTAAACCTTCTCTCAATTTATCATATTACACACAGTGGATCAGGGAAGATAGTTGAGTTCACTATAGATTTAGTCTTCATTCGGGATAGTGTGACAGGAGGCATTGTTGCTAAAGGGACAATTGATCATTCCACCTGTCTCTACACCTTCTCACACTTTGGTCCACCATCTCCATTTTCAGAGAACAACTCTTCTCTTTCGCGAGAGCATCATGTGGTACAGTCAGGTCACTTGAACCTTTGTATTGCTCTTGAGATCATTGATGTGACTGCCACACCACATCCTGTTGAGGTATTTTTTCTTTAGCGGGATTCTTCTTCAGCACTGCCTGACCCTCTAGCTCCATTCATTGAGCCACTAGGTGCACTTGTTGAGGATTCTACAGAGGACATTCATCTCCTCTTTCATGACAGTGTCAACACACCTATCACACCACCTACATCGAGGATTCCCTTTTAGGATCCTCATGTTTTCTCCTTTGAGCATGAGTTAGGCCTTCCAGTTTCACCTCTCATTCAAGGGTTTCCTTGTTTTGTGCCTTTGTTCCATCCGCATTGGAGTTCCATTGGTTCGATCATTTCCATAGGGGTTCCATCATTTTGGGGGGGCTTTGGTGTCTCTTCCCTCTCTCTTGGGGGGGCTGGTTGTACTTATGGTTTTGAGAGAGTCTCTTGAGCCATTTCTTTCTTTTCTTTTTTCTATCTCTTTTTGGAGAGGGATTTTTCCCACTGGGTTTTCTCCTTTGTCTCTGGTTTACAGAGATTTCCTTGTATTAGGTACCTGATCAGGCCTTGTGGCTGGGACCCATCTTTTTTCCTACTTTCATAGCTGTGCTAGGCTAGCTTACCTCCTGAGCTTCACTTAAGGGGGGGTGTTAGAGTAATTATCTGTTCACACTTATTAATTAGATCACTTTGATTTAATTAATTAAGTTGTCTATTACTCTAGTTTACTTAAGCTATCTCTTAGGTGCATATAATTAATATTTATATTAATTATTATGTGCAATCTAGCTTTTTACCCTTTTTAGGGTTTTGTTCACCTTATAGGTTGAACTCTTGTAATTATGTTCTTACTTCATATTGGAATACAATTTTTCTCACTCTGCTGAGATTTTCCAATCTTTTGCTTTTTGTGTCTTCTGCTTCCTTCCAACAACAGGTCATTTGCATGTAGGTGTTCTTGGTGAACTGTGAAGTTGGATTTCTCAACTTCTATAGAGCACATTCCATATTTTAACATCATTTAAGCCCAAAAGGGAGTAACATGATTGCTAAAGTTCAGGTTGTAAGATGAACCCACAGAGAAATTTCCATTAGGGGTATATTTCCAAATCATAATATCTTCTTCTTCAAAAATCACAAAAGCATTAAGAATAATGTTTAAGGCCTGGAGGTTGGGGTCAATCAGAAAGAGATCAAACCATTGGTTGTTCACCCAGTATTCAACAAATTTGGATCCTAGTCTATCTTTACAAGCTTCCATATAGTGCTCCCACTCAGGATTCTCCAAGAAAGGGGTCTCCCTAGTCCAAGTTTCTTCCCAAAAGTCAATTTTGTCCCCTTTACCAACTTTCCACTTGGCTCCTCCCCGAATGATAGTCTTGACCTTAGCAACATTCCTCCATATACAAGAACCCACTGTGTCCATCTCAGTATCTAGAATATTCTAAAGGTTAGGAATATTCTTCTTGTATTTACTTTGCCATATAGTGCTCTTGCATTACCCCTCAGACTTATAGCTCCTCCAACTAAGTTTGGCTAGAAGAGAGTCATCCAGATTTCTAACCCTTATGTTAGAGTTTATTTGTTTCTCTTGGTTTCATTTGTTATTTTTACTATTCCTTTATTTTATTACCTTTTTCCTCGATCTTTGAGCTTCCTACATCCTTATCCTTCAGGTAGATATGCAACTATACCATCTTTCTTTCTCATTGTGATCTCTTTCATCCTAATGATGGATCACAAAGTGTGATCTGAAATGTTGATGCAAAAATTATATACACAATCAAATCTAGAAGAATTACGATAAAAAAATCTGAAAACACCTACATGACTATTACCATTATATAATCTTTAGGGTCATCTTTATCAAGTATCACATTGTCTATATTAGGGACACATTGTAGTACATATCTTCATGTCTAAAATTTAAATTTATTTTTTGACATAATCATTATATGATTTCTCCTTTTAACATAACATGTGTTTACATTCATATATCTAATTTGATTGCTTTATTTCTTTTATTGTTATTGTTAGTGTGTATATTTTTTTTCCTCTTCTTCAATATTGGATGAAACCAATTAGAGGGAGCATTTATTTTATTGATACTTTTTATGGTCAATACTTTAGATAATATAGATAATGCTAGATATAAAACCATAATATTATTGAGATGGAGTTATATTATCTTGTAGTGACACACAAGTATTGCATAGAGATTTATTGTATTGAAAGTTGACATTGTGGATTTTTTAATCACATATTTTAGATGACCCAAATTTTGGTTGCATGAGCCACATTACATGAAGATTTATTCCATTTCCATGCAAAATTGAATTTTATTGTACTAGCTTATTGAATGTGAAACTTGAATCACGATTCCACATCATGTGGACCCTTATTACATATGATCACATTGTGTAGATTTTTTTACAACACTTTTTGAATAGGTATAATTCCATATCCATTCTATTTTTTTTTATAGATAGTTACAAAATATTGTAATTCCTCTTATTTTATCAGACAATAAATGTTTCTCATTGTATACTTTTCTTTTCTTTTAAACAAATTTTGATGGAGAACTCATTCAGAGAAAAATACATGAAGTTTATTCAATCTCTTTTCATAAATAATGGTCCTTTATGAATAAAAATATATTTTATTTTCATGTTTGTTAAGAATGTCCATATATTTTGGAATTCTTTCTCATAAGTTAGATTTACATGTAAATTAGAGTTGGGGAAAATATAATGGTAGAATATAAAATATGCATGTGTTCTGATTTAGTATTCTGCCCACCTTGATGAAAATATCTTAATACGTGAATTAGGATTGATAAGTGACACAAAATTGTATTATTCTTAGATGATGACATAGTTATTATTCTACTCTCAATTGTATTCACTCCATGCCTTTAGATCATCACCATGTCACTGCAAATGATTTCGTGTACAAGAATCAAGTTTGATGAAGATTAATCCCAAGGAGAACATGAATAGTCCATGAATCCTAGGGATCCAAATTCAAATCCATAGATTATTTCCTCCTTTCTACAAGTTGTTACATAAGTTGATATAGCACACATTTAATGTACATATTTCTATATCATGACATTTGAGAAAAAAAATCATTTTACAGTTAATATACATTGGTCCTTTATGAATAAAAAAATATTTTATTTTCATGTTTGTTTTAAGAATGCCCATATATTTTGGAAATTTTTCTCATAAAATAGATTTGCATGTAGATTAGAGTAGGGGAAAATATAATGGTAGAATATAAAATATGCATGTGTTCCCATTTAGTATTGTGCCCACCTTGATGAAAACATCTTAATACGAATTAGGATTGATAAGTGACACAAACTTGTATTATTCTTAGATAATGGCATTGTTATTAGTCTACTCTCAATTGTATTCACTCCATGCCTTTAGATCATCACCATGTCATTGCAATGATTTCGTTTACAAGACTCAAGTTTGACGAGGATTAATCCCAAGGAGAACACGAATTGTCCATGAATTCTAGGGATCCAAATTCAAATCCAAAGATTGTTTTCTCCTTTCTACAAGTATTTTGCATAAGTTAATATAGAGTACACATTTAATGTACATATTTCTATATCATGATATTTGATTAAAAAAACATTCTTACACTTAGACATTATATATTAGCTCATAGAGGAGTCAAGGAGAATAATTTGATTATACTAAACTTAAAAAGGGTGATGGAATCAAATATATACCATCATCACATTGGCCACCTAGATGCTTATAATTATTATCATTATATTATCATTATCATTGAGTTAGTCCCCCAAGGGTTTTGACCTAGGAGAACACATTCACCCATATAGTCAATAAGCTTATAAATGATGTTCCAATTTACCATGTTGACAAATATATGTACTAAGAAGGTGAATGGAAGCAATTTTAAGGCAAACATCTCTCATATCCTCTCACATATTTATTAGATCAACCCTATATGATAGATTGAATTTGGGGTTCTTGATATTGACCATATAGGTCTGGGAATTGATTTTTATGATTTTTTGTGCCCTATCAAACTCTAATATATTCATAAAATGGGGGAAAATAATTTTATGATGATAGTCAATTGATTCTAAATGACACTAGTTATAGTCATTCATCAACAATCCTAGAGTTGAACCCTTTTATTAGGTCGTATTTTGATGAAGGGTGCTCCCCTTAATACCACAAACACATAACAGAAAGAGAGAAACAACAACAATAATATGCAAGAACAGAAAATTTGGCTTCTTATTATCTCCACAAATGTGGAATTACAAACTTTCAGAATTACAATATGCAAAGCCACATGGGCATTCCCTTACAATATTCTGTAGGACAAAGCCTCGAACTATTACCCAGAACTATTCTGAACTGCCTAAGACAATAATACAGCCTTCCTTATATAGGCAATTTCCACCGCCCGAGAAGGTTCCAGAAATTTAGCCCTAAGGGCCGACCAAACTTAGAATTATTTTATTTTTCAATTTATTACATCAAAGTCGGCTCAAAATAACTTTTGAAACCCGAACAGAAATTTTGAAGGAAAATTATTTTCCGCCATTTCAGGTGACCCGAATTCTGAAGATCATAAGTCATCACCAGTTGACCCGATTGACTATTATAACCCCATTTCAGAAACGCCACGAAGCGCTCTACAGGCTTGACCTGCGCAAGCGCTTACCACCCAAATTTTTAACCTCATTCGAGGCTTCTAAAACCTTCAAAACTGAGTTCAAAGTTTCTGTACCCTGTTGCCAATACCAAAAATCTTTAATATCTTCAAAACTACACCTGATCTAGCCATGAAACTTTGCTGGCAGACTTATATGACCAAAATTAACCTCCAAGAAAGAAATCAGATCATTCTGAGCACATACGAAAATTACCAAAAAATAGTAACTTTCCATAAATAGCAGCTCTGCACAAAATAGCCCTTATTGAATATAAAAATAGAAATATTTTTGGGTGATGCAAGATTGCTCTTACACCCAGGATGCTCCTGCATCAGACACCCGGGGTAATTTGAGAAGTGACCCTGTCACGACTCAGACGTGCAGAGGAATACCAAGACGGTTAACCTCCTCCTTTGTTAGCCATGATGAATCTTCAACAGGTCATCCTTTCCATTTGACCAAATATTCTTCATATGTCCTATTCCTTGTGCTTCTGCCAACACGACTGTTCAGTATGTCTTCAATCTCTTTGATATCTGAACTAGTTGCTGGAATACTCCACTGTGCTGCTGTGATCTCATCTTCAACACCTCCTTCATGATACTCTATCAGATCTGAAATGTTAAACACTGGTGAAATATTTAGCTCAGTAGGCAATTCTACCTCATATGTGTTTCCTGAATCATGTTTCTTCAGTATCTTACATGGTCCAAACTTCTTCATTTTCAGCTTGTTATATGTACCAACTGGAAACCGCTCCTTCCGCAAATGAACCATGACTTCATCACCAACCTGAAATTCCTTATACCTCCTTTTCTCATCTGCCTTAGCCTTATACTATGCGTTCATCTTGGTAATATGCTTCCTCACCTCCCCATGGATGTTCTTCAAGTGTTCTGCAAAATCTTCAGCTTCAGCACTACTTATTTCTCCTTTATCTATCTTTCTCAATTCAAATGCATTTCTTGGACTACTTCCATATACAATCTGGAATGGTGATTTACCAGTGCTCCTGTTGACAGAATTATTGTATGCAAATTCTGCCTGTGGTAAAATCAAATCCCATCCTGCTGGCTTATCTCCAACCAAACATCTCAGCAAATTTCCTAAACTTTTATTCACCACCTCTGTCTGTCCATCAGTCTGTGGATGATGTGATGAACTAAACTTCAAATCTGTCTTCAACTTCTTCCACAATGTACGCCAGAAATATCCAACAAACTTAATGTCCCGATCTGAAACTATGGTCTTTGGCAAACCATGAAGTCTCACTACTTATCTGAAAAATAATTCTGCTACATGAACAACATCATTAGTCTTCTTGCAGGGAATGAAATGTGCCATCTTTGAAAATCTGTCAACCACCATAAAAATTGAATCGTGTCCCCGCTGTGTCCTCGGTAAACCAAGAACAAAGTCCATGCTGATATCCTCCCAAGGTTTCTCTGGTACGGGTAATGGCTGATACAATCCTGTATTCTGCTTCACTCCTTTTGCCATCTGACATACTCTACAACTCTGTACAAACTTCTTCACATCTTGCTGCAACTGTGGCCAATAATAATTCTCACTAACCAAACCAAGGGTTTTATCATGACCAAAATGTCCAGCCAATCCTCCGCTATGCTTCTCCTTGATGAGATTCTCCCTCATAGAACTTCATGGAATGCACAACTGACTCCCTCTGAATAGCATATCATCCTGGATGATGAAATCCAACCATTTCGTCCTGTCTAGAGTAACAGGTTCTGTACAAGCTTTCCAAGCTTCACCAAAATCAAGATCCTCTGGATACAAATTCTTGAGTTCCTTGAACCCAACCACTTCAATCTGCATTTCTGTCTGCAATAGTTGCCTTCTGCTAAGAGCATCTGCAACCCTATTAGACTTTCCACTCCTGTGTTTCAAAACAAATGTATAACTTTGTAAAAACTCAACCCATTTCAAATGCCTTTGATTCAATTTTTCTTGACTATTCAAATATTGCAAAGCTTGATGTTCAGTATACAAAACAAACTCCTTAGGAAGTAGATAATGTCTCCACTTCTTTAATGCCTGAACTATAGCATAAAATTTCTGATCATAAATAGAATACTTCCTCTTGGCATCATTTAACTTCTCACTGAAATAAGCAATAGGTTTACCTTCTTAGCTCATAACAGCTCCTATTGCAGTACCACTAGCATCACAATCTACTTGAAACACCTTATTAAAATCCGGAAGTGCTAAAACAGGTTGTTCTGTAACTTTTTGTTTCAACAATTGAAAACTCTTTTCTGCCCCATTAGTCCACTTAAACTCTTTTCTATCCCCTCTCATTGTTTCAGTCAAGGGTCCACAAATACTGCTAAAATTTTTGATAAACTTTCTGTAAAAGTTAGCTAGACCATGAAAAGATCTTACTTCAGTAGCACTCCTTGGAGTAGGCCATTCAAGGATAGCCTGTACCTTCTCTGGGTCCTTTTTTAGACCTTCTTCTGAAACTACAAATCCCAAATACACTAACTCTTTCTTCACAAAACTGCACTTCTTCAAATTAATCAACAATTTCTCTTCTCTCAACTTCTCAAACACCATACGAATATGCATCATATGTTCCTCCAATGTCTTGCTAAAAATCAAAATATCATCTAGGTAAACAATGAAAAACTTACCCAGAAATTCTTTCAGAACCTCGTTCATGAGCTGCATGAAAGTGCTCGGTGCATTGGTTAGCCCAAAAAGCATGACTAACCACTCATATAGTCCTTCCTTTGTCTTGAATGCAGTCTTCCATTCATCTCCTTCTCTGATCCGAATCTGATGATATCCACTCTTCAGATCTATCTTTGAAAAATACACAGCTCCACTCAAACAGTCCATAATATCATCTATTCGTGGTAATGGAAACCTGTACTTGATCGTGATCTTGTTTATTGCCCTAGAATCTGTACACATCCTCCATTCTCCATTCTTCTTTGGTGCTAATACCGCTGGTACAGCACAGGGACTCAGACTCTCTCGAATCAATCCTTTCTGTAACAGTTCATGCACTTGTCTGTTCAACTCCTCACTTTCTACAGGTGTCATTCTATGTGCTGCCTTATTTGGCAAACTCGCTCCTGGAATCAAGTCCATCTGATGACTGATCTTCCTGACTGGTGGTAATCCATCAGGCACGTTATCGGATACAATATCCTGAAACTCATTCAACAAATCTGCAACTTCTACAGGAACATCTTCTACTTCCTCTTTACCATCTTTTGGAATTAAAGCAAAACATACATGCTCATGCCTCATACCATCTAGGAATTTCATTCTATCAAAAAATGTTATTCTTGCATTACCACATACCTTTTCTTTGGTCTCCTTCAGTGGCTTTAGCTTATGTCGCACTCCATCCTTTGTCAGGGAATAGGTATTCGCACGACCATCGTGTACAGCACATCTGTCAAACTGCCACGGTCTACCCAATAACATATGACATGCATCCATAGAGATGATATCACATAGTACCTCATCTTGGTACCCGCCGATCTTGAACTTCACTAGGCATTGTTCATTGACCATGACCTTGTGGTCATCCTGTACCTAGGCAATCCGATATGGATGTGGGTGTTTCTGTCTCTTGAGTTTCAACTTTGTCACCATCTCTTCTGACACCAAATTATCAGTGCTTCCACTATCAATAATCACATCACAACATTTACCTTCACACTTGCACCTGGTGCGAAACAGGCTCCTCCTTTGCTCAGGTTCATTCTCACCACTCAACAGGACTCTTCTGTTAATCAACGTTTCTCCTCTTTCAGCATCTTCAGAATTTGATGATCTGGCATCTTCATCTACATGTGCAACTCTGGCATGTCCTTCATTTCTCCTGTCTGTTCTGTCTTGGCACTGAGGACATTCAAATGCCCTATGACCTTCTTCTCCATAGTGAAAACATGTTCCACGGAAGCCTCCTCTTCCAGATCCTTGTCCTCTTCCTCTTCCTCTCTGATCTCTATTATTCTGATCCTGGAAGCGATTGAAATTATTTCCACGCTGATTCTGACTACTACTGGCCTCATCCTTCTTTTTCAGATCTTCATTTCGGCCACCATATGAGCGTCCACCGCGACCTCTTCCATTTTGTCTGCTCTCGAACTTCTTGTTCAGCTTTTCATCTACTTTTAAGGCAAATCGGTATGCCTCCTCAATACTGTTCATTCGAACCAGATTCAGCTCCTCCTGAATGCTTGGCCTTAACCCATTAAGGTATCGGGCAACTTTCTCCTTATCAGCTTCTGCATGGCCTGTTCTGATGAGAAGTCGATAGAACTTCTCTGTATACTCCTGAACAGATCTTCCTGCTTGCTTCAAACTCTGCATTTTCTTCAGTAGGTCAAGCTCATAATCAACAGGAATGAACTGCCGCTTCAATTTATCCACCATCCGATCCCATCTTGTGATTTTATCTTTCCCTCTTCTATTTCGCTCCAATTGAATTTCTTGCCACCAGATCTTCGCATGACCTTTCAGTCTGGCCTTCGCAAATTTGAGTCTATCAGGATCGTCAACATCTTTGTACTCAAAATATTCCTCACATTCATTGATCTAGTCAATCAATTCCTCTGGGTTAAGATTTCCAGAAAATGTAGGAACCTCAATCTTAGGTCTTTTCCCAATCTTGGAAATGGCCCGAAAAAGTCTTTCTTCCTCCTGGTTCACAATTTCAACTTCTCCTACTTGATATTCTTCTTCGGCTTCATCCTCACTTTCATCTCTGACATTAAGATTCATTCCTCTGCGAATCTCTTCTTGCAATGCTTGCACTTGTCTCTACAGCTCTCTAACCTCAAGTGTTACGACACCAGCTCTTCCGCCACGTTCCCTTTGTGGAGGCATTTTTGCGATGCGCGCTGAAACCCTAACCACAGTCCTGGTGCAAACTGCCTCACAGTCGGTGATCTGTTTACACACTCAAGAAAACTTGGCTCTGATACCACTTGATAAAGGGTGCTCCCCTTAATACCACAAACACATAACAGAAAGAGAGAAACAACAACAATAATATGCAAGAACAAAAAATTTGGCTTCTTATTATCTCCACAAATGTGGAATTACAAACTTTTAGAATTACAATATGCAAAGCCACATGGGCATTCCCTTACAATATTCTGTAAGACAAAGCCTCGAACTATTACCCAAAACTATTCTGAACTGCCTAAGACAATAATACAGCCTTCCTTATATAGGCAATTTCCACCGCCCGAGAAGGTTCCAGAAATTTAGCCCTAAGGGCCGACCAAACTTAGAATTATTTTATTTTTCAATTTATTACATTAAAGTCGGCTCAAAATAACTTTTGAAACCCGAACAGAAATTTTGAAGGAAAATTATTTTCTGCCATTTCAGGTGACCCGAATTCTGAAGATCATAAGTCATCACCAGTTGACCCGATTGACTATTATAACCCCATTTTGGAAACGCCATGAAGCGCTCTATAGGCTTGACTCGCGCAAGCGCCCGTCACCCAAATTTTTGACCACATCCGGGGCCTCTAAAACCTTCAAAACTGAGTTCGAAGTTTCTGTACCCTGCTGCCAATATCAAAAATCTTCAATATCTTCAAAACTACACCTGATCTAGCCATGAAACTTTGCTGGCAGACTTATATGACCAAAATGAACCTCCAAGAAAGAAATCAGATCATTCTGAGCACATACGAAAATTACCAAAAAATAGTAACTTTCCATAAATAGCAGCACTGCACAAAATAACCCTTATTGAATATAAAAACAGAAATATTTTTGGGTGATGCAAGATTGCTCTTACACCCAGGATGCTCCTGCATCAGACACCCGGGGTAATTTGAGAAGTGACCCTGTCATGACTCAGGCGTGCAGAGGAAAACCAAGACGGTTAACCTTCTCCTTTGTTAGCCATGATGAATTTTCAACAGGTCATCCTTTCCATTTGACCAAATATTCTTCATATGTCCTATTCCTTGTGCTTTTGCCAACACGACTGTCCAGTATGTCTTCAATCTCCTTGATATCTGAACTAGTTGATGGAATACTCCACTATGCTGCTGTGATCTCATCTTCAACACCTCCTTCATGATACTCTATCAGATCTGAAATGTTAAACACTGGTGAAATATTTAGCTCAGTAGGCAATTCTACCTCATATGCGTTTCCTGAATCATGTTTCTTCAGTATCTTACATGGTCCAAACTTCTTCATTTTCAGCTTGTTATATGTACCAACTGGAAACCGCTCCTTCCGCAAATGAACCATGACTTCATCACCAACCTGAAATTCCTTATACCTCATTTTCTCATCTGCCTTAGCCTTATACTGTGCGTTCATCTTGGTAATATGCTTCCTCACCTCCCCATGGATGTTCTTTAAGTGTTCTGCAAAATCCTCAGCTTCAGCACTACTTATTTCTCCTTTATCTATCTTTCTCAATTCAGATGCATTTCTTGGACTACTTCCATATACAATCTAGAATGGTGATTTACCAGTGCTCTTGTTGACAGAATTATTGTATGAAAATTCCGCCTGTGGTAAAATCAAATCCCATCCTGCTGGCTTATCTCCAACCAAACATCTCAGCAAATTTCTCAAACTTCTATTCACCACCTCTATCTGTCCATCAGTCTGTGGATGATGTGATGAACTAAACTTCAAATCTGTCTTCAACTTCTTCCACAATGTACGCCAGAAATATCTAACAAACTTAGTGTCCCGATCTGAAACTATGGTCTTTGGCAAACCATGAAGTCTCACTACTTCTCTAAAAAATAATTCTGCTACATGAACAACATCATTAGTCTTCTTGCAGGGAATGAAATGTGCCATCTTTGAAAATCTGTCAACCACCACAAAAATTGAATCGTGTCCCTGCTGTGTCCTCGGTAAACTAAGAACAAAGTCCATGCTGATATCCTCCCAAGGCTTCTCTGGTACGGGTAATGTCTGATACAATCCTGTATTCTGCTTCACTCGTTTCGTCATCTGACATACTCTGCAACTCTGTACAAACTTCTTCACATCTTGCTGCAACTGTGGCCAATAATAATTCTCGCTAACCAAACCAAGGGTTTTATCATGACCAAAATGTCCAGCCAATCCTCCGCTATGCTTCTCCTTGATGAGATTCTCCCTCATAGAACTTCATGGAATGCACAACTGACTCCCTCTGAATAGCATATCATCCTGGATGATGAAATCCAACCATTTCATCTTGTCTAGAGTAACAGGTTCTGTACAAGATTTCCAAGCTTCACCAAAATCAGGATCCTCTGAATACAAATTTTTGAGTTCCTTGAACCCAACCACTTCAATCTGCATTTCTGTCAGCAATAGTTGCCTTCTGCTAAGAGCATCTGCAACCGTATTAGACTTTCCACTCATGTGTTTCAAAACAAATGTATAACTCTGCAAAAACTCAACCCATTTCAAATGTCTTTGATTCAATTTTCCTTGACTATTCAAATATTGCAAAGCTTGATGATCAGTATACAAAATAAACTCCTTAGGAAGTAGATAATGTCTCCAGTCCTTTAATGCCTGAACTATAGCATAAAATTCTTGATCATAAATAGAATACTTCCTCTTGGCATCATTTAACTTCTCACTGAAATAAGCAATAGGTTTACCTTCTTGGCTCATAACAGCTCATATTGCAGTATCACTAGCATCACAATTTACTTGAAACACCTTATTAAAATTTGAAAGTGCTAAAACAGGTTGTTCTGTAACTTTTTATTTCAACAATTGAAAACTCTTTTCTGCCCCATTAGTCCACTTAAACTCTTTTCTATCCCCTCTCATTGTTTCTGTAAAAGCTAGCTAGACCATGAAAAAATCTTACCTCAGTAGCACTCCTTGGAGTAGGCCATTCAAGGATAGCCTGTACTTTCTCTGGGTCCATTTTTAGACCTTCTACTGAAATTACAAATCTCAAATACACTAACTCTTTCTTCACAAAACTGCACTTCTTCAAATTAATCAACAATTTCTCTTCTCTCAACTTCTCAAACACCATACGAATATGCATCATATGTTCCTCCAATGTCTTGCTAAAAATCAAAATATCATTTAGGTAAACAATGACAAACTTACCTAGATATTCTTTCAGAACCTCGTTCATGAGCCGCATGAAAGTGCTCGGTGCATTGGTTAGCCCAAAAGGCATGACTAACCACTCATATAGTCCTTCCTTTGTCTTGAATGCAGTCTTCCATTCATCTCCTTTTCTGATCCGAATCTGATGATATCCACTCTTCAGATCTATCTTTGAAAAATACACAGCTCCACTCAAACAGTCCATAATATCATCCATTCATGGCAATGGAAACCTGTACTTGATCATGATCTTATTTATTGCCCTAGAATCTGTACACATCCTCCATTCTCCATTCTTCTTTGGTGCTAATACCATTGATATAGTACAGGGACTCAGACTCTCTCGAATCAATCCTTTCTGTAACAGTTCATGCACTTGTCTGTTCAACTCCTCACTTTCTACAGGTGTCATTCTGTGTGCTGCCTTATTCGGCAAACTCACTCCTGGGATCAAGTCCATCTGATGACTAATCTTCCTGACTGGTGGTAATCCATCAGGCACGTTATCGGATACAATATCCTGAAACTCATTCAACAAATCTGCAACTTCTACAGGAACATCTTCTACTTCCTCTTTACCAGCTTTTAGAATTAAAGCAAAACTTACATGCTCATGCCTCATACCATCTAGGAATTTCCTTCCATCAACAAATGTTATTCTTGCATTATCACATACCTTTTCTTCGTTCTCCTTCAATGGCTTTAGCTTATGTCGCACTCCATCCTTTGTCAGGGAATAGGTATTCGTACGACCATCGTGTACAGCACATCTGTCAAACTGCCACGGTCTACCCAATAACATATGACATGCATCCATAGAGATGATATCACATAGTACCTCATCTTGGTACCTGCTGATCTTGAACTTCACTAGGCATTGTTCATTGACCATGACCTTGTGGTCATCCTGTACCCAGGCAATCCGATATGGATGTGGGTGTTTCTGTCTCTTGAGTTTCAACTTTGTCACCATCTCTTCTGACACCAAATTGTCAGTGCTTCCACTATCAATAATCACATCACAACATTTACCTTCACACTTGCACCTGGTGCGAAACAGGCTCCTCCTTTGCTCAGGTTCATTCTCACCACTCAATAGGACTCTTCTGTTAATCAACGTTTCTCCTCTTTCAGCATCTTCAGAATTTGATGATCTGGCATCTTCATCTACATGTGCAACTCTGGCCTGGCCTTCATTTCTCCTGTCTATTCTGGCTTGGCGCTGAGGACATTCAAATGCCCTATGACTTTCTTCTCCATAGTGAAAACATGTTCCACGGAAGCCTCCTCTTCCAGATCCTTGTCCTCTTCCTCTTCCTCTTTGATCTCTATTATTCTGATCCTGGAAGTGATTGGAATTATTTTCACGCTGATTCTGACTGCTACTGGCCTCATCCTTCTTTTTCAGATCTTCATTTCGGCCACCATATGACCGTCCACCGCGACCTCTTCCATTTTGTCTGCTCTCGAACTTCTTGTTCAGCTTTTCCTCTACTTTTAGGGCAAATTGGTATGCCTCCTCAATACTGTTCATTCGAACCAGATTCAGCTCCTCCTGAATGCTTGGCCTTAACCCATTAAGGTATCGGGCAACTTTCTCCTTATCAGCTTCTGCATGGCCTGTTCTGATGAGAAGTCGATAGAACTCCTCTGTATACTCCTGAACAGATCTTCCTGCTTGCTTCAAACTCTGCATTTTCTTCAGTAGGTCAAGCTCATAATCAACAAGAATGAACTGCCGCTTCAATTTATCCACCATCTGATCCCATCTTGTGATTTTATCTTTCCATCTTCTATTTCGCTCCAATTGAATTTCTTGCCACCAGATCTTCGCATGACCTTTCAATCTGGCCTTCACAAATTTGACTCTATCAGGATCGTCAACATCTTCGTACTCAAAATATTCCTCACATTCATTGATCCAGTCAATCAATTCCTCTGGGTTAAGATTTCCAGAAAATGTAGGAACCTCAATCTTAGGTCTTTTCCCAATCTTGGAAATGGCCCAAAAAAGTCTTTCTTCCTCCTGGTTCACAATTTCAACTTCTCCTGCTTGATATTCTTCTTCGGCTTCATCGTCACTTTCATCTCTGACATTAAGATTCATTCATCTGTGAATCTCTTCTTGCAATGCTTGCACTTGTCTCTGCAGCTCTCTAACCTCAGGTGTTACGACACCAGCCCTTCCGCCACGTTCCCTTCGTGGAGGCATTTTTGCGATGCGCGCTGAAACCCTAGCCATGGTCTTGGTGCAAACTGCCTCACAGTCGGTGATCTATTTACACACTCAAGAAAACCTGGCTCTGATACCACTTGATGAAGGGTGCTCCCCTTAATACCACAAACACATAACAGAAAGAGAGAAACAACAATAATAATATGCAAGAACAGAAAATTTGGCTTCTTATTATCTCCACAAATGTGGAATTACAAACTTTCAGAATTACAATATGCAAAGCCACATGGGCATTCCCTTACAATATTCTGTAGGACAAAGCCTCGAACTATTACCCAGAACTATTCTGAACTGCCTAAGACAATAATACAGCCTTCCTTATATAGGCAATTTCCACCGCCCGAGAAGGTTCCAGAAATTTAGCCCTAAGGGCCGACCAAACTTAGAATTATTTTATTTTTCAATTTATTACATCAAAGTTGGCTCAAAATAACTTTTGAAACCCGAACAGAAATTTTCAAGGAAAATTATTTTTCGCCATTTCAGGTGACCCGACTTCCGAAGATCATAAGTCATCACCAGTTGACCCGATTGACTATTATAACCCCATTTCAGAAACGCCACGAAGCGCTCTACAGGCTTGACCCGCGCAAGCGCCCGTCACCCAAATTTTTGACCTCATCCGGGGCCTCTAAAACCTTCAAAACTGAGTTTGAAGATTCTGTACCCTGCTGCCAATACCGAAAATCTTCAATATCTTCAAAACTACACCTGATCTAGCCATGAAACTTTGCTGACAGACTTATATGACCAAAATAAACCTCCAAGAAAGAAATCAGATCATTCTGAGCACATACGAAAATTACCAAAAAATAGTAACTTTCCATAAATAGCAGCTCTGCACAAAATAGCCCTTATTGAATATAAAAATAGAAATATTTTTGGGTGATGCAAGATTGCTCTTACACCCAGGATGTTCCTGCATCAGACACCTGGGGTAATTTGAGAAGTGACCCTGTCACGACTCAGGCGTGCAGAGGAAAATCAAGATGGTTAACCTCCTCCTTTGTTAGCCATGATGAATCTTCAACAGGTCATCCTTTCTATTTGACCAAATATTCTTCATATGTCCTATTCCTTGTGCTTCTGCCAACACGACTGTCCAGTATGTTTTCAATCTCCTTGATATCTGAACTAGTTGCTGGAATACTCCACTGTGCTGCTGTGATCTCATCTTCAACACCTCCTTCATGATACTCTGTCAGATCTGAAATGTTAAATCCTGGTGAAATATTTAGCTCAGTAGGCAATTCTACCTCATATGCGTTTCCTGAATCATGTTTCTTCAGTATCTTACATGGTCCAAACTTCTTCATTTTCAGCTTGTTATATGTACCAATTGGAAACCGCTCCTTCCGCGAATGAACCATGACTTCATCACCAACCTGAAATTCCTTATACCTCCTTTTCTCATCTGCCTTAGCCTTATACTGTGCGTTCATCTTGGTAATATGCTTCCTCACCTCCCCATGGATGTTCTTCAAGTGTTCTGCAAAATCCTCAGCTTCAGCACTACTTATTTCTCCTTTATCTATCTTTCTCAATTCAGATGCATTTCTTCGACTACTTCCATATACAATCTGGAATGGTGATTTACCAGTGCTCCTGTTGACAGAATTATTGTATGCAAATTCTGCTTGTGGTAAAATCAAACCCCATCCTGCTGGCTTATCTCCAACCAAACATCTCAGCAAATTTCCCAAACTTCTATTCACCACCTCTGTCTGTCCATCAGTCTGTGGATGATGTGATGAACTAAACTTCAAATCTGTCTTCAACTTCTTCCACAATGTACGCCAGAAATATCCAACAAACTTAGTGTCCCGATTTGAAACTATGGTCTTTGGCAAACCATGAAGTCTCACTACTTATCTGAAAAATAATTCTGCTACATGAACAACATCATTAGTCTTCTTGCAGGGAATGAAATGTGCCATCTTTGAAAATCTGTCAACCACCACAAAAATTGAATCGTGTCCCCGCTGTGTCCTCGGTAAACCAAGAACAAAGTCCATGCTGATATCCTCCCAAGGCTTCTCTGGTACGGGTAATGGCTGATACAATCCTGTATTCTGCTTCACTCCTTTCGCCATCTGACATACTCTGCAACTCTGTACAAACTTCTTCACATCTTGCTGCAACTGTGGCCAATAATAATTCTCGCTAACCAAACCAAGGGTTTTATCACGACCAAAATGTCCAGCCAATCCTCCGCTATGCTTCTCCTTGATGAGATTCTCCCTCATAGAACTTTGTGGAATGCACAACTGACTCCCTCTGAATAGCATATCATCCTGGATGATGAAATCCAACCATTTCGTCCTGTCTAGAGTAACAGGTTCTGTACAAGCTTTCCAAGCTTCACCAAAATCAAGATCCTCTGGATACAAAATCTTGAGTTCCTTGAACCCAACCACTTCAATCTGCATTTTTGTCAGCAATAGTTGCCTTCTGCTAAAAGCATTTGCAACCCTATTAGACTTTCCACTCCTGTGTTTCAAAACAAATGTATAACTCTGCAAAAACTCAACCTATTTCAAATGCCTTTGATTCAATTTTCTTTGACTATTCAAATATTGCAAAGCTTGATGATCAGTATACAAAACAAACTCTTTAGGAAGTAGATAATGTCTCCACTTCTTTAATGCCTGAACTATAGCATAAAATTCTTGATCATAAACAGAATACTTCCTCTTGGCATCATTTAACTTCTTACTGAAATAAGCAATAGGTTTACCTTCTTGTCTCATAACAGCTCCTATTGCAGTACCACTAGCATCACAATCTACTTGAAACACCTTATTAAAATCTGGAAGTGCTAAAAAAGGTTGTTCTGTAACTTTTTGTTTTAACAATTGAAAACTTTTTTCTGCCCCATTAGTCCACTTAAACTCTTTTCTATCCCCTCTCATTGTTTCAGTCAAGGGTCCACAAATACTGCTAAAATTTCTGATAAACTTTCTGTAAAAGCTAGCTAGACCATGAAAAGATCTTACCTCAGTAGCACTCCTTGGAGTAGGCCATTCAAGGATAGCCCGTACCTTCTCTGGGTCTATTTTTAAACCTTTTGCTGAAACTACAAATCACAAATACACTAACTCTTTCTTCACAAAACTACACTTTTTCAAATTTATCAACAATTTCTCTTCTCTCAACTTCTCAAACACCATACGAATATGCATCATATGTTCCTCCAATGTCTTGCTAAAAATCAAAATATCATCTAGGTAAACAATGACAAACTTACCCAGAAATTATTTCAGAACCTCGTTCATGAGCCGCATGAAAGTGCTCGGTGCATTGGTTAGCCCAAAAGGCATGACTAACCACTCATATAGTCCTTCCTTTGTCTTTAATGCAGTCTTCCATTCATCTCCTTCTCTGATCCGAATCTGATGATATCCACTCTTCAGATCTATCTTTGAAAAATACACAGCTCCACTCAAACAGTCCATAATATCATCCATTCGTGGCAATGGAAACCTGTACTTGATCGTGATCTTGTTTATTGCCCTAGAATCTGTACACATCCTCCATTCTCTATTCTTCTTTGGTGCTAATACCGCTGGTACAGCACAGGGACTCAGACTCTCTTGAATCAATCCTTTCTGTAACAGTTCATGCACTTGTCTGTTCAACTCCTCACTTTCTACAGGTGTCATTCTATGTGCTGCCTTATTCGGAAAACTCACTCCTGTGATCAAGTCCATCTGATGACTGATCTTCCTCACTGGTGGTAATCCATCAGGCACGTTATCGGATACAATATCCTGAAACTCATTCAACAAATCTGCAACTTCTACAGGAACATCTTCTATTTCCTCTTTACCAGCTTTTAGAATTAAAGCAAAACATACATGCTCATGCCTCATACCATCTAGGAATTTCCTTCCATCAACAAATGTTATTCTTGCATTACCACATACCTTTTCTTCGGTCTCCTTCAATGGCTTTATCTTATGTCGCACTCCATCCTTTGTCAAAGAATAGGTATTCGCACGACCATCGTGTACAGCACATCTGTCAAACTGCCACGGTCTACCCAATAACATATGACATGCATCCATAGAGATGATATCACATAGTACCTCATCTTGGTACCCACCGATCTTGAACTTCACTAGGCATTGTTCATTGACCATGACCTTGTGGTCATCCTATACCCAGGCAATCCGATATGGATGTGGGTGTTTCTGTCTCTTGAGTTTCAACTTTGTCACCATCTCTTCTGACACCAAATTGTCAGTGCTTCCACTATCAATAATCACATCACAACATTTACCTTCACACTTGCACCTGGTGCGAAACAGGCTCATCCTTTGCTCAGGTTCATTCTCACCACTCAATAGGACTCTTCTGTTAATTAACGTTTCTCCTCTTTCAGCATCTTCAGAATTTGATGATCTGACATCTTCATCTACATGTGCAACTCTGGCCTGGCTTTCATTTCTCCTGTCTGTTCTGCCTTGGCGCTGAGGACATTCAAATGCCCTATGACCTTCTTCTCCACAGTGAAAACATGTTCCATGGAAGCCTCCTCTTCCAGATCCTTGTCCTCTTCCTCTTCCTCTCTGATCTCTATTATTCTGATCCTGGAAGCGATTGGAATTATTTTCACGCTGATTCTGACTGCTACTGGCCTCATCCTTCTTTTTCAGATCTTCATTTCGGCCACCATATGACCGTCCACCGCGACCTCTTCCATTTTGTCTGCTCTCGAACTTCTTGTTCAGCTTTTCCTCTACTTTTAGGGCAAATTGGTATGCCTCCTCAATACTGTTCATTCGAACCAGATTCAGCTCCTCCTGAATGCTTGGCCTTAACCCATTAAGGTATCGGGCAACTTTCTCCTTATCAGCTTCTGCATGGCCTGTTCTGATGAGAAGTCGATAGAACTCTTCTGTATACTCCTGAACAGATCTTCCTGCTTGCTTCAAACTCTGCATTTTCTTCAGTAGGTCAAGCTCATAATCAACAAGAATGAACTGCCGCTTCAATTTATCCACCATCCGATCCCATCTTGTGATTTTATCTTTCCCTCTTCTATTTCGCTCCAATTGAATTTCTTGCCACCAGATCTTCGCATGACCTTTCAGTCTGGCCTTCTCAAAGTTGACTCTATCAGGATCGTCAACATCTTCGTACTCAAAATATTCCTCACATTCATTGATCCAGTCAATCAATTCCTCTGGGTTAAGATTTCCAGAAAATGTAGGAACCTCAATCTTAGGTCTTTTCCCAATCTTGGAAATGGCCCGAAAAAGTCTTTCTTCCTCTTGGTTCACAATTTCAACTTCTCCTGCTTGATATTCTTCTTCGGCTTCATCGTCACTTTCATCTCTGACATTAAGATTCATTTCTCTGCGAATCTCTTCTTGCAATGCTCGCACTTGTCTCTGCAGCTCTCTAACCTCAGGTGTTACGACACCAGCCCTTCCGCCACGTTCCCTTCGTGGAGGCATTTTTGCGATGCGCGCTGAAACCCTAGGCACGGTCTTGGTGCAAACTGCCTCACAGTCGGCGATCTGTTTACACACTCAAGAAAACCTGGCTCTGATACCACTTGATGAAGGGTGCTCCCCTTAATACCACAAACACATAACAGAAAGAGAGAAACAACAACAATAATATGCAAGAACAGAAATTTTGGCTTCTTATTATCTCCACAAATGTGGAATTACAAACTTTTAGAATTACAATATGCAAAGCCACATGGGCATTCCCTTACAATATTCTGTAGGACAAAGCCTCGAACTATTACCCAGAACTATTCTGAACTGCCTAAGACAATAATACAGCGTTCCTTATATAGGCAATTTCCACCGCCCGAGAAGGTTCCAGAAATTTAGCCCTAAGGGCCGACCAAACTTAGAATTATTTTATTTTTCAATTTATTACATCAAAGTCGGCTCAAAATAACTTTTGAAACCCAAACAAAAATTTTGAAGGAAAATTATTTTCCGCCATTTCAGGTGACCCGACTTCCGAAGATCATAAGTCATCACCAGTTGACCCGATTGACTATTATAACCCCATTTCAGAAACGCCACGAAGCGCTCTACAGGCTTGACCCGCGCAAGCGCCCGTCACCCAAATTTTTGACCTCATCCGGGGCCTCTAAAACCTTCAAAACTGAGTTCAAAGTTTCTGTACCCTGCTGCGAATACCGAAAATCTTCAATATCTTCAAAACTACACCTGATCTAGCCATGAAACTTTGCTGGCAGACTTATATGACCAAAATAAACCTCCAAGAAAGAAATCAGATCATTCTGAGCACATACGAAAATTACCAAAAAATAGTAACTTTCCATAAATAGCAGCTCTGCACAAAATAGCCCTTATTGAATATAAAAATAGAAATATTTTTGGGTGATGCAAGATTGCTCTTACACCCAGGATGCTCCTGCATCATATTTAATTATTGCATTTACTTCCATCTAATTATCAATTGTAACTCTATTATTTAAGTCAATTAACATGCTTAATCAATTTTATTTATTTAATTAGGTTAAATAATTTTATGCAAAAATATTTTTTATTATTGTGAATGGGGTATTTTACTTAATTTATTCACTCAGGTCCTATTCACACTTGTTTACTTAAGCTTATTTAAGGTTTGCATAAGATACTTATAATTTTATATCTCATGTTCTAAGATTAAAACACATCTCATAATTTTATATAGTCTTGTGTATCATCTTGGTGTATATAACCAATGGGTTCTCTTGTATTGTGTGTTTGCATCCTTTGGTAGAATAACATTATTGTCTCATATATATATATATATATATATATATATATATATATATATATATATATATATATATATATATATATATATATATATATAATATATTGCTCCTGTGCTTGAATGGCTAAACTCGTGGCCAAATCTTGCATGGTTTAGAGCATGCTATATACCAACTCTTATAATTTTATTCTTTCTCATAGTATTATTATGACGTTGTTGATCTACGAGTAATTTATTTCTAGCATAATGTTGAACAAACTTGTAAAAATATTCAATAAACCAATAAAGATAAACCACACATTACAAAATTGACCATCAAAGCAGAATACAAAAGATCTTCTAAACCATCCATCTTAACTAGTTATAATATACCTATAAAATCAAATTGACATTATTTTATAATGATAATAAATAAAAATGAAGCACTTAATGATTCAATATAATTTTGGTTTTCTTTAAAATGTAACATGATCACAACTATTTTGTCATATTAATATATAATATCGAAGAATTCTAAATATATAAGGTTGAACATCTCATCTTCTTGGTTATAAAGTTCATATTACATCATCATTCAATTTTATCAATAAATATTTTATTTCTCAAAACATTTTTATGTTGCATCAAATGCACGTTTTGAATTTTGATATTATTTCTAAATAAGTTTCCTGATACAAAGCCAACAAATCATAGTGATATTTTAAAAGCAAGTGGATACTACACTTACTCTTATTTCTAGATTTTCTAAACTATTGTAAAAAGCTCTCTTTTTAAAAAACCTATTATTAAAATACTCCTAGACAAAATTCATATCACATGGCAAGAATACTTGCATTAAACACATGGTCCACGCCGTACAGGAGGTGGTATAAAATAATAGCGCTTGAGTAACACTAAGAAATTTTCAAAACATGATATAAAAAATAATAATAATTGGATGAAAAACTTCAACACTTAATCCAACGTTGTCGGTAATCTTTTATTACATAGTATTGGCCATAATCTCCACTGATTCAATTTTCAATGCAATAAAATAATGTTCAGATACTCCGATTTCATGCTGTAATTAGTTTGCATTTTGCTTTATTCACACATGAAATCTGCTTTATGAGAGAAGACACAAAAGATAATACTAACTGTAAAGCCTGCGTATCGGGCTTTATTTGTCTGTTTCCTGTTTGGAATGATTTCTGAAATAATATATAAGAAAATGTTTCATGGCTTTCACTATACGGATCTTACAAATCTTGACTCAGTCAGAAAAGTTTTATCAATTATTAAATTTGTGTATGTAAATAAATGGTTCAAAGGCAAGTAGTCACCAAATGCATAGATTGCATGCATGGCTGACGACATAATTGCTAATTATGTTACAACAGTTCGATTTTGTAGTTAAGGTAGAAGGGTTTTTAAGAAAAGGCAAATATTAGATTGAATATGGATTATGATTATGGTTATTATGATATAAATTGAAATTGTAAAATTGAATAAATTTTAGATTATTAATATAGTGATAAGTGTATATGATCATTTTGTGTAGATGCAATTTTTAATTTGGTAATCTTGTATATTTCAGTCTGCCAAAAAGAGAAGATGTAGACTGAGGAGAAGGAATACCACTTCTAAGATTTTCTTATTGCGCAATGGATTACAAGAATTCGGTCTCAGACAATGGTATTTAGACACAAGGTATTTTAGGTTCTCATTGCTGTAACAAACTTGAAGTTAATTAAAACCAAAGTTAAATAAGTTGTTGGTTCTATGGAGCTCGCCTATTTAATTTAAAAGAAAATATGACAAATGGATTGCTCACTTAGAGAAAAAGGTCATTTTATCTTCAAAAGGATCAACTTTTAGACTAAATTATTGCCAAAGTTAAATACTGATTACATTTCCAATGCTCTTGCTTCTCCACTATCACATTATGAAATGACTACAAATTAAGATATACCAAAATTTTATATTATTTAATAAAGCAAGGATATAATGAGCATTTGTAGTACAATTAACATTTCAACATTTGTCGATCTCGATACTTTTAAGAATTAACTTTCAATATTTGACTTGATGATGTAGTTCTTGGGTCATGCCATCTTAGTTACAACACACTAACTATGTTGATGAACACATAATAGAAAACATGCTACAAATTAATGAATCAAGTATTCTTAGTATGAGCGAATGAATGAATATTTTTAATAACATCCACAAGGTCAATCAACCTATGAGACACACATATAGGCATCTTGGATCTTCGCTATGTATCTTGACCAAGAAATCTGCAATCCTTGTTATCTTTTCTTCTTCAAGCAAATTACTCAAGATGTCCACATTCAATGTCTTAAAGTATATGCCATAAAGATTCACATCAAGGGTATTATTTTAGTACTACATTTTTAAGCAATAAATTATTGTATTGTTTAACCTTGAAAGTTATATAATTGATTTTAAGTGCACAATTTTTTCAATTGAGTTCATTAATAAGAAAAACATTATAAATTCAATTATTAATAAAATAATATTATAAACTTCCTTTAATATTTCAATGATAATATTGAAGCATCATAGAACATGATTTTTTTACAAAAAGTTGTTATCGAAAAAGTACATTTCTTTCTTGGTAGAAGTATTAGTATTTGGTGCCTTACAATTTTTAATTCGACAATCATAAGTTACATCAAACATACATATATATTTATATTTACATAAAACATAATTTTAAAACAAATCTTTATGGTCATACACATTAAGTTGCTAAAAATAATTACAACAATATGATATTTATATATAAAGTAGAAAAGAAAGAGTATCATATGAGCATTTTCATACAAATCATATGTTAGTTAAGTTTTATTTTCAAATAAGGATACTTATTTTTCCTTGGTCATAGTTTTTTCCCACACTTTTACTACCTTCCTTATATTAACAAAGAGAGTTTAATTAATTTATAACTGGAAGATAAGGTGTTGAAGTGTTTCTATCCTAAAAGGGAGAAATATTTACTATATTAGACTAGTTGGTGATTGTTTGAACTATTAGTTTGATTTTTCATTTCTACCCTCTTCTTAATTCTATATAAACTCACTAGATATTAATGATAATTTTGATTGTAAATCTTTTATCTCCAAATGCACATGTGCTAAAACTATTATATTCATTAGATGATGTAAAATTTATCAAATAGTTAATTCTTTATATAAAGATTATTTTTAAAAAATATTTTCCTTATTATTTAGTATTTTGTTAGCCACATAATTTTCTTAAACAATTAGTAAATTAACTAATAATTTATTTTATTTTAAATGCATGTGCATTTTTGGATTTGATTGTGTGTTTGTTTTTAGCATCAACGTTTCAGATCACACTTCGTAATCCATCATCAGGAAGAGAGAGTGCAAGAATTGTAAAAACAAAAGATGACGGATCACGGAGTGTGATCCGAAACGTCGATGCTAAAAACAAACACACAATCAAATCCAGAAACACACATGCATTTAGATATGGATTGTGGAAATTTGATATTATTATTTTATTTTTTCAAATTCAATCAATTGTTTTTAACAACTATTTTTTTAATTCATTGTTCATTTTCTAAATAAAATATCTTAGTTTTTATAACATCTATAATTCAATATAGCTTAATTCAAATATGCTGACAAATACAGAAAGAATTTCCATAAAATTTAGTTTTATAAAGAAAGCCATAAATTTTCCAAAATTATTGCCTTGAACATGTACTATATACATATTTGTTTTTTATTTCCTAAAATTATGAATGTACCAAAATATCTCTTTGTATCTTTGAAGATTTTGACTATATCTTTCTACCTTTATGCAATGAACATAGTGACGTTTTGGGGAGAAACTATAATGATAATTTTTGACATTGGGTTGCCTACTACTAAGTATTCTTGAAAAGTATTTATCTCTTTTACTCATGTTTTACTCAAGTTTAATACAACTAATTTATCTATGTTTATTCCGAGCTATAATTATTGTGTTGTGTCACATTAGGACAGTGTAAAGAGTTACAAGTTCTATTTTAATTATAAATAAACATACTAGCGGTTCATCTTATTGATATTTAAATTCAATGTAACCCTAATTTTCATATTTACAATAAGTGTGTTAGCCTTCCTGATTCTACTCCCACTGTTTCCCTCCCTACTATTCTATTCCTTTATAGATTTTTTTTCTACATTCACTCAAACAACAAGATTGATATCCTGACTAATATTCACTAATCTAAATTAAGTAGATTGCCCTTGTAATATTAATCCAAACATCAAATTTACTCTATGTTTCATACTATTATGAAATATATATTAAACTTTGACTCTAAAGAAACACAATGCATATAATAGAAACAATTGCAATAGTTATTAGGTCACTGCAAGCCTTTTCCTATATTCTTTTAGGTTGACTACCCATATATATTTTTAAAATTGGTACTAGTTTTCCACCATCTTCTATATCAATTTTAGTTGGCTTATTCTCGCTACACCTCAACTAGCTTCTATTGATGCGTATTCTCTCTTCTTCAAAGTTCTTACTTTTCCATTCGTAAATGTTCTCATTTATGACATGGTTCTTCATACAAAACATGTAGCTCCCTATTTCTTATTTGGCGATTCCTCTAACTTCTATACCATCACCTTAAATCATTAATTAGATGCTCTTGCTAATTTATCCTTGTCTTGCACCAAATATCTGATTCTATTCATATTTTACTTGTGTGTATATTCAATAAATAGGAGCCATTTTTAAATTTGCCTTCAGTGTTCTAGAACCAATTATGGTTAGGGCACATTTTCATGTATCAAATCAAAGTTTGGTCCCTACCAAATCAAAGAGTTTTACTTTAAGGATCAATTTTAGTCAATCTCCTCCAATATGATTAAAAAACAAATATATTTTCTTTTGCTTCCTTGTTTTGTTTACTCAACATAGATATCTTCATCCACTTGTTGATCCTAGATGAACAATCAAAATCTAACCAAACTACCCTAATTATTCAATAGAAAAAGCCAAGTGGTAATATAGTTGGGATTAATGTAGCATGGCCACTTGAAGTCTACACGTTTCCTCACATGATGTCTTTGAGCCTTAGGTCTGGAATCTTGAAAACGTATTATTCCAGGAATCATTCGAAACATACACATAAAAAGGCAGAAATCAGATTCTGCCATAAAGCAGTTTAGTGCATGTGAATAAAGCAAAATGCAAACTAATTACAGCGTGAAACCAGAGCATCTAAACATTATAAAATGAAACAATGGAAATTATCATCACTAGGGTTAGACGAGATAAATGTAATAAAATATTCACGACAAGATGGTGGAGCATCAAATTAAAATCAATGAAGTCGTCCATTTCATATTTCATTTTGTTTAATCAGACGCTTTGAAAATTTATAGCCAAGTGGTAATATTTTATAGCCTTCTCGTGTTCGACGTGCATCATGGGTTAAATGGAAATATTCTTCCCATGTGATATGAATTTTGTCGAAGAATATTTTAATAATAGTTTGCAGTAGTTTAGAAAATCTAGAATAAAGAATAACAAAGTGTAGTATCCGTTTTCCTTTTATATATATATATATATAGGTCACACTCTTAAAGTTTAAATGGATTAGAACATGTAACAATATAAACAAAAGCTGTAGAGCAGCAAAGTTCTTGTCAAATAGTGCAAGAATAGTTTTCTTTTTCTAAAGATTTATTTTGATTTTTTCTATCGAAGAGTGCAAGAACAATTTTGTCTATATAATTATATTTATTAAATTCATGTTTATGTATATATATGTATATGTATACATATATATATATATATATATATATACATCTCTCTCTCTCTCTCTCTCTCTCTCTCTCTCTCTCTCTATATATATATATTACCAACCCCATCCCAAAAGATTATGGAATATAGTGTGTGTGAATGCTTTGCACCTTTACGAAATTAAGATTAATATCGAACAATTTTAGCAAATACAATGAAAATTTAAACTAAGAATTGCATATGAATCCATGACATTTCATAGCTCTCTAATTAGATGTGGTAAGTAGAGCTCTCAGCTTAATCTCCATTAGTGACACTTCTAAAATGAGAAATATGAGACTACAAATGCATATTCTAGTTCACTAACTCTCAAATTGATACAAAGATAGTTCAAATGCTCTTAAATGCTCTCAATTGCTATGAAAATGTCTATAATAAGGATGCTTTGCAAATGAATTTCTAAGATTAATATTGCTCTCAAAATGCCTCATACTTATAGTAAATTTCCAAGGGTAGGGGGTAGAGTGAATTAACCATGATTTACCTTTGGTTGAGTCAAAAATTTTGCAATGTTCATAAATTGGGGGACAATTTAAATGTTTGTCTCAAAGCTTTGGATAAAAGGACAAAATTGAGTGGTTGAGATTGAAACTTTAAAATGAGTGATTGAGATTCATTCTTTTTGAGTGATTTGTGTCTTTTTGTCCTCAATTTTCATTAATTGCTCAACTTTGTTGAAAGATATTAGGATTAATTAAATTTAATTCAATTAATTAAATTTAGCCATGTAAGGGAATAGGTTCATTTGATTTTTGATTAAACAACTATACAATTAATTGATTAAAAATCAACTAGTGCTTTTCACCCCTTTAAGTTTTGATTTAATTATTTAACATCATTATTTAATTTTTCCTTTGATTTAATTGATTTTGTCCAATTTGATTGATTTAATCCTTTTTTTATGAGATTTAATGCATTTTGATGATTTTGAGCCATTTTATTGATTTAAAACACTTTGTCCATTTTTGAGTGTCTACACATAGCTATTTGTTTTGGCTATAGACATAAAAATTGATTTTTCTTGTGAAAATTTGCTTGGCCAATTAAGCTTAATAGTAACTAATATAAGAGAATTTGATATATTTTAACACTTATATTGTTCAAGGTGTAAATGCTAATTTGATAGAGCTGAGATGTGGCAAAATTGTTCAAAGTCCTATAATTGCATTTGGGATGTGTTGGACTCATATAGGAGTGAGGATGTATAAATAATAGAAAAGTTTGATTGCACAGGTGTAGGAAAATATATAGCTGTCAATTTCTACAAAGGAAATATGCTAATGGAAGTTACCATGATAAAGTCAGGGGCTTGTACATACATCACTTTAGGAAAAGAAAACCACACTAGGGTAAAAAATTAAATATTCATAATTGCAATGAGAGCATATGATTGAATTCTATTATGTTAATACGATTAGAAAATTTTATATTTTTCCTTATGTTTATCCAATTGCATTTGGGTTTTTACATCTTATTTTTCTCAAACCCTAATATTTTAATGCGAGTCAGTAAGGAAAACTATAAATAATTTAAATATGCTAATGATGGACATTCACTACTAGGAATTCCAACTTGTCAAGCAAATTTCTATTTTAGAAATCAATAACTGAATAAGTGTACCCATGTGAATAATGATGAGGGAATAGTATTAACTTTGTACCAGTGGATTTAGAAAAGAAAATTCAATGAGGCCTAATATGGAACTCTTGAATGTGAAATTTCACAAGTTTGATGATTTTTTTTTAAAAGATATTTCTAACTCACAAAGATAATTATATGATTGGATCATTGTCTCATGTACTTAGATGATCTCTTTAAATCCATCTTTTTCATGCAAATTGGCCTTATCACTCAAGTTTGAAACTTCATTTTTTGTGCATTTGCTAGGAACCTCAGTGCTCATCATTAGCATCTACAAACCAAATGATGGTCCAAAGAATGGCATTAAATCTTGTAGAAAATAAACCATGTAGCTTTCTTCAATCACATGTCATAAATTTCCTTAAAAAGGGTTTATGATAGCCTCAATTAGCGAATTGATAATCTCTCATTGAAGGTGAAATCATTGCAAATTTGAGGCTTGGAATAAATAGAGCACCCTAATAAAAGGTCTCAAACATAATCCACCCTTGACTTATCCATAAATAAAGTTATGTTATCTAATATCTTCAACTTCTAAGCACTACAATTAAGTCTTTTCTACCAAAAACTTTTCTTCATATTCTTTATTATTATTATTATTATTATTTACTATTGATTATCTACCAAAGATAATGTACAACATCTTTAAGTGACATCAAGCAACCATTTTGATAGAAATATGTGACTAGATGAAATCAAATTTTTTTTTTCAAAACTATTTACCATTTTCTCAATGTCTAAAAATATTTCATAATAGGCTTTTGAATAAAGTGCTTGATTATGGAAATATCTTGGGTAGAATGAGTTTTTTTGGCTTTGCTAGGGTTTAGTGTTGCACATTGTAAGGAAACTCAGGTGCGAAAAATAGCTTCCTACACTAATCTCTAAAGGAAAGTATTGTGCAATTTTTTTTAAATCCTTACAATTTCAGATTCGTTAACTACTTTAACAATGATATTACAGCCATATACCATGCATACAAAAAATAGAGAATGACACAATGATTTACCCTGGGGAAACTTTTCAGTAAAAACTCCAACACTCCAAAACCTGCACAGTGTATTAATCAAAACTATTACAGTTTACAATACACTTGCAATGCAAGTTCTTTCAGAAGATTTTTCCAACTCTTGAAGACAAATCATGGTAGCATAAAATGTTTCAACAATACACTTACTTCTCCTATCTTCGCAACCCTAAAAATGCTTATATCACGCGCTTCCCTTTTTAGGGCAACTTCCAAAGATAGTCGTATTGGGGAAGAGTGTATAGTACTCAATTTTATCAGTTGCCACATGTCTTCACCTATCATTGAATCTTCCAGACATAGCTCTTATGTGTCATAGGAATCTATCATAACCATTTCAGCCATGATCTCCTTACACACAATTCAAGATGCCGACACATCAAGTGGAGTGACACATCAACATGCCAACTAGACATGTACACTCACACTTAATTACATTATTTTCAAGAAATACGTTTTACAAAACAAATAATAAAAATATGAATTATCCAAGGTTGAGACACCTTATTCCTAACATTCTCCCACTTGTCGAACACCTTGTAAGAGCAACATGAACATAACAAGAACTAACCGCTATAGGCCAAAGGGCCCATAGACTCCGAACACCATATGAACTTCTCAGTGCCCACTAGTTTCATTAATGCATCTGCAAAATTCTTCACAGCATCTACCTTCTCCAAATTTACCTTTCCATCTTCCACCATATCTCTCACAAAGTGAAATTGCATATCAATGTGCTTCGTTCTGGCATGAAAAGTTGGATTCTTCACAAGGCAAATAGCGCTTTGATTGTCACACCAAATAGTAATCTATTCTGCATCAACACCAACATTAGAACACAATCTCCTAAGCCAAATGGTTTCCTTACAAGCATGAGTAGCAGCCATGTACTCAGCTTCTGTAGTGGACAAAGAAACCACAGGTTGTTGCTTACTCATCCAACTGATAGCACCACCAAACATAGTGAACACATAAGCACTAGTGGATCTCCTGTTGTCAATATCACCTGTCCAATCTGAATCCACAAACCCACGAATACAAACTGAATGCGGAGATCCAGAAGAGTTACCATGGTAAAATATGGAGTAATATGATGTACCCCTCAAATATATGAATACTTGCTTAACTGCATCCCAATGTACCCGTCTAGGGTTAGCCATAAACTGACTCAGGACTCCCACTGCTTGGGTAATGTCTGATCTAGTACAGACCATAGCATACATAAGACTGCCAACTGCACTCACATAAGGTACTCTACTCATGTCCTCCACCTCACTAGGAAATTTTGGACAATCATCTAGAGATAACTTTGTTCCCACAGAAATAGGAACACATAGTGGTCTACAATCTGCCATGCTGAACCTGTCCAACATAGACTTCACATACTTACTCTAACTCAACCAAAGTTTTCTGTTAGACCTGTCTCTACTGATTTCCATACCCAAGATGTACCTTACTGCCCCAAGATCTTTCATCTCAAATTGTGTTGACAACTGAGATTTAAAATCAGAAATCATACCCTTACCCTTCCCAAACAGCAACATATCATCAACATATAATGCAACAATAAGAAGGCAATCATTTTTAACTCTGAAATAAACACAATGATTTGATTTTGATCTTACAAATCCAATTGACAACACAATGGCATCAAACTTAAGGTACCACATCCTAGGAGATTTTTTCAAACCATATATAGATTTCTTTAATTTGCAAACTAAGGATTCTTTACCTTTAACAATGTAGTGCTCAGGTTGTGACATATAAATCTCTTCCTCCAAATCACCATGAAGGAAAGTTGTCTTCACATCCATCTGTTCTATCTCTAAATCATATGATGTAGCAAGAGATAAAAAAAATCTAATGGATGTCAACTTTGCAACAAGAGAGAATATTTCACCATAATCTATTCCCTCTACTTGTGAATACCCCTTTGTAACCAATCTAGCTCTGTACCTTTCAACACTTCCATCTGCATAGAATTTCTTCTTGAACACTCGTTTACAACCAACATATTTTCTCCCTTCAGGAAAAGGTACAAGGTCCCAAGTTTTTTTTTTCTCCAATGAAGCCATCTCATCATCCATAGCCTCAATCCAGGAACCTGCATCTTCCATGCCCAAAGCCTCTTTCACAGATCTAGGCTCATCAGTGTTAGTAATCAAAGAAAAAGCACAACTAGAATCTAACATAGAATAACCAAACCTTTCTAGTTTCTTTCTTTCTCTTGTGGATCTCCTCAAGGGCTGAGGTTGAGGTTGTTCTTCCTCTTCTTCCAAAATATCAGAGCTGCTAGAGCTCTCCTCATCATTAGGCCCAACATGGTCTCTCTCTTCAGTCTTCTCAGGGGTAGGAGGCAACTGAACAACATCTTTTTCCTTTTCTTTTTCATCTGGTTGTAGCACAATAGGAGAAGATGTTAGCTCTCTAAAAATAACATTTCTGCTATACAACACCTTACTAGTCACAGGATCCCAAAGCTTGTATCCTTTCACACCAACACTATATCCGATGAAAATACATTTGATAGCTTTGTTTTCCAACTTAGATCTTTTCTCATTTGGAACATGTGCATAAGATTCACAACCAAAAACATGAAGATGTCTAATTGAAGGCTTCTTACCAAACCACACCTCCATGGGTGTCTTACCAACAAGAGCTGATGTAGGAGATCTGTTAACCAGATAGCAAGCAGTGGTCACAACTTCAGCCCAAAACCTTTGTTCTACACTAGCTCCACTAAGCATACTCCTAGCCTTCTCCATCAGTGTCCTGTTCATTCTCTCTGCAACTCCATTTTGCTGTGGGGTATAAGGAGTTGTCTTATGCCTCTCGATACCTTGTTCTTTACAGAACTGTTCAAACTCTGCTGAGCAAAACTCACCACCATTGTCAGTTCTCACACACTTAATCTTCTTACTAGTCTGATTCTCTACAAGAGCTTTAAATTCTTTGAGCTGACTAAAGCCTTGTGTCTTACTTTTAAGGAAATAAATCCAAGTCCTTCTACTATAATCATCTATGAAAGATACAAAAAATATAGACTTGGAGATTGAAGGAACTTTTACAGGACCAAATACATCAGAATGAATAAGATCCAAAACATCAGAAGATTTGTGAGAACTTGAGTAAAAATGAACACAATTTTGTTTACCATAACCACAGTGTTTGCAGAAGTTGAACTCGAGATTGCAATCATTTAACCCCTCAATGAGGTTTTTATTTTTCAGGGTTCTGAGACCCTTTTCACCAATGTGGCCAAATCTCATATGCCACAACATTGTCTTTTCTGTAGGAAGCTTACCTTCCAAAGTGTTTGCACTGCCATTGGAACCAATAATCATAGACTTCTTCACTACTCATTCAGATGGTGAGGATGAAGAACTATTACATAGAGGAATACATGCATCTAGTTGAAATAAGGTACCTCTCCTAGTACCCCTCGCAAGCACTATCGATCCTCTCATCATCTTGCATCCTTCTTTCAAAAAAACAACCTGTAAACCTACATCATTCAACATACTTACAGATAATAGGTTTCATGTCAAACCCGGAATGTGCATAACTCCATTGATTCCCTTTACTCATCCATCAGGAAATCTGATAGTGACCCTTCCACATCCAACTATCTTTAGGTGAGAATCATCACCCAAGTACACCTTTCCACCATCGAACTCTTCATATTTTGAGAACCAGTTTCGATGAGAGGTCATGTGAAAAGATGCACCCGAGTCTACCAACCAGACATCATCAGATGCATAGGATGCCAAATCTGCAATAAAAGCATCTCCATCTTCTTGAGATTTTTCAGAAGCTGAATCTAAGCCTTTATTCTTCTTCTTTGTTTCTTTGCAGTCCTTTCGGAAGTGCCTAGATTTATCACAGTTCCAACATTTTGCCTTGGACTTTCCAGGAGTCTTAGAACTCCCACGGGATTTAGATCTTCCCTTCTTTGACTTGTTTTTATTTTTCTTTGCTTTGTCATTGGATCTCCTGCGAACAGCAAGGGCTTCCTTAGATGAATACGAAGTCTTTCTTCGCATCTCCTCAGATAGCAGCGAAGACACCACATCATCCATATAGAATGTGACTCTAGTAATTCTGAGAGCCATCACCAGATGGTCCCATGAATCTGGCAAGGAACAAAGAAGGGTTATACAACGATCTTCCTCCTCGATCTTGGCACCAGATGATGCCAACTATGTAATCAATAAATTGAATGCATTGAGATGATCAGTTATGGATCCACCTTCCTCCATTCTTAAAGAATACAACTTCTTTCTCAGGAAAAACTTATTCACCAGAGATTTGGCATGATACACAGACCCAAGCTGTTTCCACAAAGAATTTGCAGTAGTCTCATCAAGAACATTCAGAAGAACGACATCTGCTAGACAGAGTCTGATGAGACCCTTAGCCTTTCGATCCTTGATCTCCCAATCCGCTTGAGATATTGATGCAGGTTTCACATCAAGTGAAGTAGCCTCCCATAGATCACGGTCTTCAAGCATGTCTTCCATCTTGAGTTTCCACAACTCGAAATTAGTGCCATTAAATTTCTCCACCTCCATTCTACTGTATGAGGAACTTTCCATCTCAATCTGCAAATAAGATTCAGAATGCTCTGCACAAAATTCCCACTCAACTTGAGATTAGCTCAAAAAACCCTACCCAACAACTAGGATCAAAAGTTGATCAGGCTCTGATACCACTTGTAAGGAAACTCAGGTGCGGAAATAGCTTCCTACACTAATCTCTAAAGGAAAGTATTGTGCAAATTCTTTTAAATCCTTACAATTTTAGATTCGTTAACTACTTTAAAAATGATATTGCAGCCATATACCATGCATACAAAAAATAGAGAATGACACAATGATTTACCTTGGGGAAACCTTTTGGTAAAAACCCCAGCACTCCAAAACCCGCACAGTGTATTAATCAAAACTATTACAGGTTACAATACACTTGCAATGCAAGTTCTTTTAGAATATTTTTCCAACTTTTGAAGACAAATCATGGTAGCATAAAATGTTTCAACAATACACTTACTTCTCCTATCTTCGCAACCCTAAAAATGCTTATATCATGCGCTTCCCTTTTTAGGGA
Organism: Chamaecyparis obtusa; assembly: GCA_027943335.1. Classification (NCBI taxonomy): domain Eukaryota; kingdom Viridiplantae; phylum Streptophyta; class Pinopsida; order Cupressales; family Cupressaceae; genus Chamaecyparis; species Chamaecyparis obtusa. Next base: position 50,617 of record BSBK01011571.1, on the reverse strand, counting down.
AACTTCCAAAGATAGTCGTATTGGGGAAGAGTGTACAGTACTCAATTTTATTAGTTGCCACATGTCTTCACCTATCATTGAATCTTCCAGACATAGCTCTTACATGTCATAGGAATCTGTCATAACCATTTCAGCCACGATCTCCTTACACACAATTCAAGATGCCGACACATCAAGTGGAGTGACACATCAACATGCCAACTAGACATGTACACTCACACTTAATTACATTATTTGCAAGAAATACATTTTACAAAACAAATAATAAGAATAGGAATTATCCAAGGTTGAGACACCTTATTCCTAACACACATTTCTATTTTGCAATTTTTTTGTCCTTTCAAACCACAGTTACTATGGGATTAGCCTAGGTATTTAATGGCTCCGACCACCTTTAGCTTGCTGGTGTTGGAGTGGTGACATATTATCATGGCACCTCTAAGAAAGATACCTCACAAGTTCATTTTGAAGGTGTTCCACAAGGTATGCCATCTCCTGGTGTTGTACTTCTTGTTTAGGATTTTGATAATGCATGTGCTTGGCTAGAGCAATACACTTTGATAGGTTATTTTGTGGGAAGAACCCCTCTTGCAAGCATGCTCAAAGAATGGATTTCCAAATCCTAGACTCCTCATGGAGTTCACCTTGATGGAATTCAAAACCTCACTAATGGGTTTTTTCTGTTTCTGTTCTCCTTCCCTAACCATGTCTAAGCTGTCTTCGCTCGTGGGCCATGGATTTTTAGGTCTTCCCTTTTGGTTTTTCAATGATGGTCTTGAGACTTCACAATCTATGATGACAAGAAGCTTAGGGTGCCTGTCTGGGTTGAGTTTGCTAGCCTTCCTTGACTTGTTGGCCTTTCATTGAATTTTTAGTACCCCACCCCTAGTTTGATTTTATAAATGTTATGATTATTTTAGGATGATAGATTATATGTTAGGAAATCATTGATGCTTATAATTTTACTGACCCCATACTTGCATGTGTATGGTTGATGTATTTTTTTTATATTTATGTTTGACATGCTTGATGTGGTTGAGGGACGGAGTTGTAGTTACTTGCTTGCAAGATCCACATGATCGACCAATCCTCGCCATTGTCTGTTATATATTTATATATGTATGTACATGCGGGTTTTGTATGCAAGTTTATAGGTACTGGACATTGACTTCCCTGAATTGTTAGGATGAGCATGCCCTATCACAATATCTCAAATGGTAAGAGAGGGGAGATAAAACAGATCCAAAACCCTAACCTAAGCCCATTTGTCCTAGGATTGGACAAGTGTCAATTTGACTACCATGCCTGGATTCATCTAGTTGATAGGAATTAGTGAATCCCTTTGTAGTGTTTGCTTGGTTTTACTTTGTTTGGTTTTACTTCGTTTAGCTTCAATTGATTTATTTTCTTAAGTGGGTGATTTTTTGTGATTTATTGATTAATGATTATAGTTGAAATTTAATATTAATCATATTCCGATGTTTGTTTGAGAAAATTTAATTAAAAGTTAAATAATTAAATATTTGGATTTAATTAATTATTTAATTGAAAATTATATTTTATTATACTTGTGTGCTTTATTAAATAATTAAATATTTAATTGCATGGTTTTAGGATGCTTTAAATATTTAATCTATTTAATATGAATTTTAATTATAAACATGTGCATTATTGAAAAGTAAAATTATTCTCAAAAAGATAACAACCTGTTTCAAAAAGTCGAGTTGAGTTGTGCATATAAAGTTATTTTAAATTATTTAATTGTGATTTATTTTCAATTTCTGATTTGGAGTTGATGTGGGAGTTAGCTGTTGAGTTATCTTTACGGTTGCATGAAATGGGGAATTGAATCTCTATTAGGGGATTTTGCATTCATTTTAGAGATTACACAGGTTTTGGAGAATTTTGTGGAGAGAGCTTGGATTTTGGCATCTTGAGATTCTTGGGTAAATTGTCTTTGTTTGAGAATTTGTGATTTCTTGTTGTTTTGGCTACATTGTGCATCTAGAATTCTTGGCATGGTGTTCTTCGTAGATTCAGATCCGAAGGTTGAATCTATCCTCAGAGGAATTCTGATCTACAGATCTCCAAAGGTTTTCAATTTCAATTTCTTGATTTGGATCCAAGGTAGGCTTTGAAATCTTGCCTGTTAGTTTTGTTTTGCATTTATCTGGCTTTCTTTGTTTTAGTGTATCTCAATAGTTAGATATGTGTTTTCTTTGATTCTGGGTATTTAGAAAACCCTATTTTAGTTGATTTCTTGCTTTTATTAAAATTTAGCATAGTAATTCGTTATGCTAGCAAAATTTCATTGAGAGATTCCTCATAGATCTCCTAGAAATTGATAAATTAATCCAAGACCATAGTCTAACTATAATGCTGAGAGAAAAATAAATCCTCATTGGAAAGAAAATCAATTTTAGTGGAAAAAACCCAATTTTGGTAAAATATGCTCTCTCTCAAAAAAAAAAAGAAAGAAAAAAATGGCCACACAGGTCAAAAGGATAAAAGGTTAAATATGCATTTGAAAATTAAACATTGTGATTCCTTTTGTTTAAAAAAAAATCTACTCTTTTTTTTATTATTTCTGTTTTAGGAAATTTTGTTTTTTTATAAAAATATATATATTGTGCTATGCAATGAAAAAGGTTTGTTTAAAAAAAAATACTATAAAAAAAAATATTAAAAATTAATTTTGTATGGGGGTGGGGGCCACCAACCCCCAACCCCCACGACAAAGGTCCCACCGCTGCCGATGGTACCCTTTGGTACTGTGCAACAGGGCAGGGCTTGCCGATGGTACGACAGAGGTACCATGCGACAGGGTAGGCCTACGGCGGTACTTTTGATGGTACCATGCCCAGGGGCTTGGAAGGTGGGGAGTGGGGCCCAACCCCCCTAAATAAAATAGTTTTTTATTTTATTTTGTATTTCATTTTTAATTAAAATTTTAATGTTAAAAAAACTTTGTTTAGTAATTAATTTATTTCAAAATTTGTTTGGTATTAATATATATTAAAATTTGTTTATTGGTTTAAATTTAGAGTTATATATTAATTTAGTTAAATTAAATCTTGGTTATTAATTTGTTTTAATTGGAAATGATATTAAGTTATTGAGATTAAACAAAATTGCTTTCTCATTTAATTAAATATAATTTAATCTTTTGGTTGTATTTAGTCTTAGTGTATTTATTCAATGAATAGTATTTATTTAAAATATTATTATAAATCCTTTTGGTGGTAATGCACTTTTATTGTGAGGATTTATGGTTGTATATTATTATGAAATAAATTATTGAATTGTATAACTTATTTTCTAATTGAAATTAAATTAAACCTATCGTTTTAATTTTCTAATGAGACATATAAATGCGTGTTAATTAGGATACATATTTTTTATGCATAAATGAAATGTAATTAATTGTGATTGAAATTGGCAAATGAGGTTTAAAGGTGTTATGTTTTTACTGAAATTGGACGTTTTTGTTCTGTGAAATCCTTAGGATGAATATAGGGAATGTTCTTTAATTATGACATTATTGTGATGTTTATGTTAAGTTCTCCTAGTAGGTTTATGCATTTCTATACTTGGAATCAATTATGTTCAATATGGATTTTAAATGCTTGTAGATCAATTTCACTTTACTATGATGTGAGTGTTGTATTCTTCGTTCCTGAAGTGTCTTCTTGTACTTATTGTGATAGTTGGATACTAGAAGACCTAGGGGGAAAATAGAGGTCGGGGAAGTGTCGATTGTGCATGTTTTCAATTTTATTTTGGTGTATGTGTGTGTGTTCCAATCATCACCCTATTTTGACATTTTGGGCTCATGATGCTTTGTATTTTGTTTATGGTATCTTTTTAATCATTTCTAGTTCTTGTGTGTGAAATTGGATCTGGGATTACTTGGTTGTATACCTGATTTGATCTATGTGAGATTTGTGAGCCTAGGGTAGTTTACCTAGATATGTAGTAGGGGGTGGCTTGCAATAAGCACTGTGGCCCACAAGTGGATACCAGGATCACTTATTGTAAGTATTTGTAATCAAGTGATAACTTAATATAACATTGAGAGATATTAAAATGAAGCTAATAAGATATGCTTCCTCACCCATGCTTGAGTGCTAGTATAGACTAAGATGGAGGATGAGATGATGCTTGCCACCTTTGAAAGGTGCGTGTCTGACATAGTTAATGGCTTCGTCTGTATGAGAGGTCATTGATACCATGCATGGTCACTTGAGTGCCAGGATCTAGAGTGATTACCTGGATGAGACTCAAGGATTAGACATACATGATGACACCTTCCTATGCATAGTCTAGTTATTCTACATGTGTTGGTTGCCTCTGGATTAGTGAGTCTTACCTATCACTATATTTTGTGTACCTTGAGTTAGAGAGCTTTCAGGATCCTCTTTCTTAGTGGTTTCTATCCTTGCTTTGGTGTTCGTTATCCAAGTGGGATATGTTGTTATCTCCTCAGCATGGTGGGAGTGGACCATTTAAGTTCACGAGGTCGGGTGGTAGTGATTCTTTTACCATTTGAGATTCTGACGTTCGTGTACCAATGCTGGATGATCCCTATGGTAATTGTTCCCTCTTGATCTTCATTGATGGAGTTGTGTTCTTCTTCTTCTTATTTGTGATCCTGTATCTTTGTATCAGTTATTCAGAGATATCATGTGTACTTCATTTCGGTTATTGTAATTACTTACTCTATGACATGTGCAGTGGATGTAGGTTATTATGGATACCTTATGGTACCATTTGTATCTATGTTATCTTTTATGTGATGTTGTATTTATCGTTCATTTGTTTATATGAGTTTTATAATTATATAGATAATCTAAATTAATTAATTAATGCTTACGTAATCTTCGTCAAGGAATCCTTGAGAGTTGTAATCTATGTGAGTTGTTTATTTCATTGTATTGCTTCCGCATTGTAAAACATTATTGTTATTGTTTGAACTAACACTTTAATAAAAAATTATTCTGCAAACTTAGTTTCATTCTTAGGTTAAGTTCTCTTGGGTTCCTTGTCGGGGCATTACACAATCCATTGCGTAAAATTGTGGTAAAGTAGTATGTCTTGAACACGACCATTTTTTTAACACACACACTCAAAAAAGGTTTTGTGCTGAAATTGATCTCTCACGAGATCTTTAAAGAATCCATGGAGATTTAGGTAGGTTCTAATACCTTCACCCAGAAGGTCCTTTATTTGAATTTTCAAAAAACTTACTATCAGTACCAATCGACAGAGCACAAGATTAAGGACTGCCCTTTGGTGGTTCCCAGAACCAAACCTCCTCCTAAGGATTCAGGTTCCCATCCTCAAGAGGGTTTGAAAAATGAAGATTTAAAGAAGGTTGAATGGCCTGTTGTGGTCCGCAAGGGTAAACACACACCAGCTTCAAAACCGCAAGATGGTTCTAGTACCTCTAGAGGTGCTTGTGCCTCTGTGTCTTTTGGGCTTCCAGACAAGGCACCACTTTCCTCACTTGTTTCAAATCCTAATCACTTGGGGATTCATGCAGTCTCAAATACCCCTCAACCGCCTTTGGTTCGCACTCCATAAGAGGCTTCCACCATCTCATCTTCATCGACTCTACATCATTCTCATAGTCCTACCAAGCATGTTGAGAGTGAATAAGGGGTGAACTGCTAGAAATGAAGAATCTCATCTTTGACGAGTCTCCCAATTTTGAGTTTTTGCATAAATGTATCTCATCTCTGGGGGATGGGGATAAAATGCAAGTTTTTTTTCTCATGAAGTACATTTGATGGAGTGTGCAAGGTCTCATGGACCTACATAGAAAGTATTCTATGAGAGATGTTCACCAACAGGTTCCTAGTTCGGATATCTTGTGTCCATATGAAGTGAAAATTGTTGGATTTATGCTTTAGGATGCTTGTTATGTTATTTTTTCCTAAAAACCTTGTTCTTTCTTCTTAACATAAATTTGGTCGAGGTGGAGTCACTAATCTCATTTCCCCTTATTAGCATTCTTTTTTCATTAATCATAGTTCTGATCCCATGCAATGAGTTGTTTGGGCTATTTTGTCTATTCAAAATCATTCATTTGGGATTGTTAATGTGTATGCTATAAATGATGTTGGTCAAAGATCACAATTATGGAGATGGCTTGCTTATTTTCTACCACCTGCAACCTGGGTATGTGTGGGGATTTCAATATAGTTGAGGTGACATCTGACAATTTAGATTGGATTTTTCCTTTTTGTTGGATAGATGGAGAAAGAAAATACTAGTTTTACATGCATAATAAATTGTCTTTTTTATCCCAATATAGGTCATTGTCGTTCTGGTAATATTTGGCATACTTGGTCTAATTTAAGAGCTAGTTCTAACGTGGTTTTTAAAAGGCTCGATCGTGCCATGATTTTGGTGCAATTGTTTTTTCATTTTACTATCAGTAATGAAATACCTGTCATTCTTCTTATTGTTGCGACCTTGTCAGATCACTTTCCCATTATCTTTGGCATTGAATGGAAGATAGCTAAGGTGTGACCTCCCACAACACAATTCTACCTCAACACTTCTCTATTGATTAACAAGCCTACTTTGGCTCACATTCACCAAATTTGGAATTTAGAACCATGACCACATCAACCTTTTGGTTGGATTAAGTGGTGGAATTTTTCCATCACTCATAATGCTAGGTTCCTATGTATTTATGGTAGGAAACTTATTTGATATTGCTAGAGATCTTATGAGGATACCATTAAAGAGCTCCGTATTGCCTCTAAAGCTTTGGTTCTTGATACTTTCAACATGGATATGAAAATATAGCTTGCTCAGATTTGGCACTAGAAGTAAATTGTAGAAAATTATTTTGCTAGAGGTGCTTAGATCAAGGCTCGACTTCACTACTTAAAGGTTGGTGATGGAGCCTCAAAAGAGTTTTTCTTGTCTCTTCTCTCTCACCATAGTACTACTGGGATAAAAAAATTAAAGAAGGGAAAAATTTACTTACAAAGTTCCCTAATATTCTGCAAGCTTTTTTTCAATAATATGAGAAGGTGTTCATTGCCTAGGGAAATTCTTCGGCAAGAGACCAAATGCTTTCAAACTATTTGGCTATTGTCCCTCACTAACTTTCTACTAGCCAATAGTATTTTTGTGATCATCTCCTTACACTTGATGATATTAAGGAACTTATTTATTCTATGGAAGATGACAAAGCCCTTGGGTGTGATGGCTTCCCTTGCAAGTTCTATAAGGCTCTCTGGGATGACATTGGCCTAGACCTTCACAGATTGTATTTGGAAGCCTTTCACTCTAGCTCTTTAGGGGATATTATCAACAAGGGAAACATTAAGTTCATTCCCAAGGCAAGAGACCCTAAGGATATTTGTAATTGGAGGCCAATTAATTTTCTTAATGTCTCTTACAAGATCATATCCAAAGATCTTGCCTTAAAAATTCATCACATATTTCCTTTGATTGTTAGACCAGAACAAACTAGCTTCATTAAGTATGGGTTTATTCTTGATAACATTATTGCTATTTGAGAAGGCATGGAATGAGCCAGGAGGTTGAACCAGAAAGCCCTCTTCCTCAAAATTGATTCTACTAAATTGTATGACCACATTGAGTGGCCTTTTATTTTGGCTATGCTTCAAGCTCTAGGTTTCGGCCCCAGATTTATACAGTTTGTTGAAATGCTTTTTGGAGATGCCTCTGCTTGCATCACTATCAATGGATGATAGTTTGAAACCTTTGGTCTATTTAGATCCATTCACCAAGGTTTCCCTTTGGATCCTTCTCTATATGTTCTTGTAGCTTAAGGGTTTGGCTATCTGCTTTCCAACACCACTTTCACTGGTCTCGTCAAAGGAATTTCCCCACTAGAGTCATCTTCTCAACTTGTCAATTCCCATTTCACTGATAATTCTTTCCTTATGCTCCTTGAGGATGAAGATAATGTCAAGGAATTTCTTCAATGCCTTGATACCTTTTGTTTAACCTCTAGTTCTTCCATTCAATGGTACAAGACATAATGTTATAGATAATCCATTCTTCTGGCTCCTCCTTGGATGTCTCAGTTCAGTTGGAGATGGATTCAACATGGAAATGTTTTCATATTTATGGGTATTCCATTTTCTTTTCAAGCTTCACCTATGGATCTTTGGAATGTTGTTTTGGTCAGAATTGAAAACAAGTTAGAATTCTAGATCACCAAGCCTTTATCCTTGGCTGGTAAGTTTCAGATCCATTCCAAATTCTTAGCTACTACCCATGTGTACTACTCTCTTGTTGGGTTCCCTCTAAGGTATCTTATATGAAGCTAGAAAAGATACTCCATGAATTTTTGTTGGCCTCTAGAGCTAATTCCCATGGCTTCGACAAGGCTGCATGGGAGTATTGTTTCCTTCAGGCCAAAGTTTCTATTGGTCTTGGGCTTCTTTCCACTCAAAAACAAGGTATTTCTCTATGTGTTAAATAGGTGATTACAGCCTTGTTTGGGGATGAATCTTGGAAGGTCCTTTTGAGACATTGCATCTCTTCAAGCTTTTCTATCCATAGACTAGCTTGGAGTGGGATTGGTTTTCAAACCCTTCTTCTTATGGCAGACCCAGTTCAGATCTAGGGCACTTTTTTTGTCAAAGGAATCTGGAGAGCTTGGGAAGTAGTTAAGCCCTGACTCCGGCGGGTTGGAAATGGATTTCACTATGGTCTATCTTTTAACTAACACAACATCTAGTGGTCACCTCTTTTCCATCAGCAAGGGCTTCTACTTGCTAAGATCTAGGGCTTGCATGCTCTGTGTCTTCATAAACGTGGCATCAAAACCCCTAAGGATATCTTTTCCAAAGCCACCACGAGTCTCTACTCTTGGGAAGACCTTCAAGTATAGTTTATACTTTCTCACATAGATCAACAGACTTTTGACCTTCTGGTCTTGACCTTACCTCCTCATTTGATGCATAGGCTTGATATTCATTCTATCAAGCCATGATGGAAGGATTGGAAGTGGTATCCTTAGACTCATCTCACTAACTACAAACCTAGTATGGGTTATAATTGGTTGGTGCCTCATTTGCCGATAGTTGACACATTGAATCACATATGGCATTTGTCTTCTTCTCAAAATACTTGGAGTTTTTTCTTTCATACTGTTTGGTCTGCTATCACAGAGCCAAAAGTTTCTCATTTTTCCTGGTGTGTTCTTTTTCTAGGCTTGCCTCTAGGTGCCAGGTTTCAGCACCTGGGAGTATCTGAGCCTAGTTTCCCTTTCTGTAGCCTTCCAGAGACTTTCATGCATATTTTTTTGGTTTTGTCAACATTCTCAGTAATATTGGAGCTGGATTCATGAATTCTTTAAGCCTTTCTAGCTAGTTCATTTTTCTTGGCATATGGTTTTTCTAGGTGACTCACCCAGATTGCCTTCTATATTTACCAAGATTTGGCATGTTTTCAAGATGGAGATTCTTTTGAATCTTTGGAAAGATAGGAATGTTGTTCTTTTCACTCATAAATTTTTAGCTATTAATGTCTTGATGTATGCTAAATATTTTATATTTAATAATGTAATGATGGAGATTCAAGTTTAGGTAGATAAAGTGGCTCTGGAAGTGGCCCACTTGAAGGAGCTTTTATAGAATTTGGGAAATTTCCCTTGTAAGATTTCCAGAGTGCTGCTAGATTCTCTTTCTATCGACCGTACTCCTCCCCATGGTCATCACCATGGTCGTAGCTCCTCTTCTCAACATTCATGGACTCCTCGATCTCAAGACCCTCACCGCTCCTCTAGTGCAAGAGAATATTTGAGGCACCGCTCAACTTCTCATCGATGCAGTCTAGCTAGCAGCTATCCTACTGCTCATGTTCCTCTTTTTTCTTGTACGGGCTGGCCTTTAGCTAGTGGAGATGTTTCATGGCCTCTTACCACTTCTAATAAATTTCTCACCTACCTCTTGTAATCTCTCCCAAGTGCGAGGAAGGAGAAATGGAAAAAGATGAAGAAGATGGCTGGACTATTCCAGACCCGCTTCCAAGCCCTAAGATGTGGGGACACCTTAAAGACAAAGATCCTCCTCCCTTAGCTGTGACTACTCTGGCAGCCTAAGGGCTTCTTTTAATATGTTTTTTTGATGAATAGTTGATTTGTCCAATTATTTGCTGAGTGAATCTTGTAGGGTGATCTTGTATCCCCTAGACCCTTTTTTTTAATAGTGTACTTTATACTTTAAATTAATTAAAAAGGCTTCTATTCATCATAAAATAAAGTGCCTAAATAATTAAAACATGTTTATTGGAAATAAAATTCATGGAGAACCTTTCCTAGTGTAAAATAAGGAAAATATGGAGGGCAGGAAATGAAGTATATAGGGGCATATCCATCTTTCCCTAATGCACAATCAGAAGGAAGATGACATAATAGGTTCAAGTAGGACTTAAGAACTAAGTGAGTGTAATGACCATTCGTGATAGTGTATTGCAATAAGTTAGATTTGAGGGGATATCATAGGATGATACAAGATATAAGGATAAATAAGAAAATATGAAACGTTACAATAAAAATAGACTAATAGAAAATAAATAGGAAGCTACATTGACCTAAAATTGTAAACATAAGATAGTATCAATATGTAGTTATAATTTGAAGCTAAATTATAGGGTATATATTGCCTTGGGCATTTTGTTTTAGGTACAGATTGCCTGGCTCACTATATACATAATATTTTTTTCTAAAACTTTCACAGATAGTCCATCAGATCCTATAATTTCTGAGATAAGTCTTGATAGATTTTCTACATGTTTCTACACATATAAAAATAGGATAAATGTAGTAGAAAGGGGTTCACCTTGGTCAAACCTCGGTTGAGGAATCAACCTTGAAATTGAAATGAAATTGCATGAAAGGAAAGTATGTAAATATAAAGTTAAATGTTAGATCTACCTTGTAAATGTATACACCTTCATAAATAGATATTGAGATTGCACATATTTATGAAGATGCTTGTATGTTTCTTGAATTTTAGTTGTCGAACATTGGAATTTGTAGAAAGGAATCAAGGATTCCTTCACCAATCTATATATTTGTAAATTCTGGACTCATAGATCTTTAAAATTGTTATGCTTGATAGATGATTTATTGGAAGGAAGTATGCATATGAGTGGTCAAAGGACATCCTTTATTAATTGAGAACTCATCTACTTGTCCATCACGGGAGAAAATCTCACTTCAATGGAGAAATGAAAACTTGATCATGTATTCTTGGATGAAAAATTATAGGAGAGAGCTTAAAATCTTGATCTTGGTTACCAAAATGGGGGAGACAAAGGCCACTTATATACATCTCACAATATTTTGGGATTCAAAAATAGGATCCCAAGACAAGATATAATTTCCCACTAAACCACTACAATGGGCCACCCATTTGAATTTGGGCCCAAATCTTGGGGTAAAGATCACCCAAGGAATTTTTTACTTGATTATACATCACCCAAGGTGTTCTATACTTGAGAAAATAGGATAAAATTTTAATTACAAGTTGGGAAGGAGGAAAATATATTGGAATTGGGGGAGATGTATTGTTGGCTCAAGAATAATTAACATGAAATCTCAAGAATGCCAAAATGGGGCTTGAGAATCTAATTATAGGTTTAAAATTTTTAGGATGGTATATTTAGCCCTCACTTTAGTGTAAGTATTATACTACCTCATTCTCATGATTAAGTAGATCAATGTATCAAAAAAATATTATTAAGCTCAAGGAGACAAGGAGAGACCAAGCCCCCAAGTGACTTAGGTCCACATCAATCAAAAACAAAGATAAAAGAGGTAATGTGTGTGTGTGTGTGTGTGTGTGTGTGTGTGTGAGAGAGAGAGAGAGAGAGAGAGAGAGAGCCAAGTAAAGTTTTTCCTTACTATGGATCATGCAAAGAGTACATACTACTACAAAAGATAGAATTGATAGTCTATCAAGATATGCGATGCTAGTCAATCCATCAAAAAATGATAACCAAGTGAAGCATAGTCTGCTAGGAAATCTACCAAAAGAGGACTAGTCCTTTACAAAAGCATTTTGTTTGTTAAGGAATCCAAAAAAGAAATCAGTCCTAAGGAAAACATAGTCTCCAAAGGGATCTATGAAAGGAGGATTAGTTTTAGGATCCACTAAATAATATAGAGAGACTGATAATGAAATGAGAAGATAAGCCTAAGGAAAACATTTTCTCCTTATCCATATGCATAAGATATTGCATTGAATCTTTGTGTGTGTAAAATTTCAAACAAGGAGTGGAGTGTATTCCCCCATGTTAAAGAGATTCTAAATGACTTAATAGGAGCAACGAATTTAATGGGGCATACATGCACCCGCACATGAGATGTTTCCATTAGGATATGCCCTCAATAAAGGACAAATAAAGGGAATTGAAACACATTATAGAGAGAAGAGAAAGGGGATCTACTAACTCTAGGGTTAGTATGATCAAATAATAACTCATATATATCAATAATTATATCAAAATGAATTGACATCATCCCTCAAAGGTAGTATAACTATGAGCACAATGGAAGAAAATCACATAAGAGATACAAAGAAGAGTCTTTTTGTGCTAAAATTATGGAGATAAAAAAAATGGTAGCTACCTCTTTACATCATCCCCAATTATACAAAAAAAAGGTACATTCATGAACAATAGGACATGTATGACATAACATGTATACAAAAATTAAAATAAATGAGATACAAGTAGAGAAATTTTATAATAGGCCAATTCCTTTATCACCTTGTGCTAACAAAGAAACAAGGATCATTTAAAGAAGTAAAAAAAAACCTATAATAAGAAGCACATCACACGAGAAGCACATGACAACAAGAAAACAAAAAACATAATACACTATACAAGAGGAGCTAATAAATCACATTGATTGAGCCCTATCTCAATGTATACTACTTAGGGAATGTGGGAAACACTCAGGAGGATCAACATCAAGCACAACTAATGGAGCTATCATAATTTCCAAACAAGGACCATTCTCTAATTATGAGTCAATTTATTTTTCACTAGGAGCAAGAGATAATTGTTTTGTAAATCTAGAAGGTAAATCATGATTAACATCAATAAGCTCATACATATGAAAATAAATAGCATGGATATTATTTGTGTTAGAAACATTTTCATCATCAGGATTATCTTCTTCATCCAAATTAATCACATAAGAATCTTGAATACAAATAGAATCATCCTATTTATGTAATTTCATCTTTTTAAGATTAACTTCCTCCCTTGGGATATGAATAGGTTTTTCAATGGGAATCAAGGAATCAATGTGTGTCTTAATGGAGGAAATATTTTGAGAAGAAATCTCATAGTCCCTAGCATGACATATATGGTGGTGGTCATAAGCACAATGGTTATTTTTCATTTTGTTTTAAATTTGAGGTGGTTTAGGAATGAAAAATACTGGGTTCTTTTCTTCGTTAGGAGGAAGAATGGAAGGATCCATACTAGGTTGACAGATAGAAGCTATAGGTCATTTATAGGATACATGAGGTAAAAATGAAGTATAAATAGGAGGTATAAAAGGTGTAGGAAGGAATCCAAGTCCAGGGAAAGGATATGGAAAAACCTTAGGGATGCCAAGTTCATAAATATTTTTGGATTTGAATTTTTTATAGGATAAGAATAAATTGTCTTCACAAGGCTGAATTGGTTGAGTCATACTAGGCTGAAAGAAGTCAAGTTCAAAGTTCTCACAACTAGTTCAAAGTATGGTTAATTGTGATGATTTATCCATCATGGGGAAATTTCAAACACTTATGGATAAGAGAGACTATAGATTTGAAAACTTGTGCCATGGAAGGACAAGTTTAACTTAAACCTAATTGGAAGTTGGGATGACAACAAAGGTCACATTGAAGGATTGCTTTCCAAATACTACCAGGAAAGTAGTAGAACCATGAGTGGAACAAGAGAAACCATTAAAAATTTTAATCATCATACTTGATTTTTCATAAAAGTCTTGCTAGAGGTGTTAAGTCTAAATATTTTCTTTAGTTATAATATTATCCATACAAGTAGGATCTATAAGTACTCCATGAGAGGGAAGGTCATTAATATTCATAACAATGTAAAGAGAACCATCAAGTTCCCTAATAGTCTCCATAGGATCAAATGAAATACAAATATCAAGTGTGGGTTTGAGTATAGGTTTAGATCAATCAATAAGGCTTACAACATTGTTGGCCTCAGTATGTAGTCACTTCCATAGTTCACAATAGTACCTGAGGGTAAAAAATAGTGGTGGAAGAAGGCAAAGAATGAGTAGACTAAATGGTATTGGTAGAATGGGAAGATAAGGGATTGGTATAAATTTTCAAGTTTTAGTTGGGAGGGGAAATAGATTTATTTCCTTGATCATTAAAACCCTCAACATATATAATGTTATTATAATCAATAAGTTATTGGATAATAGATTTCAAATGGAAACACTTTTTAGTATTGTGACCAGGTTGACAATGGTATTGACAAAAATATTTGGGATCAAATTTTTTTGTTGAATCATTTGGAAAAATCAAATGGTTTAATGGGAGGAAGTGTTCAAATATTAGCATTAATTAACTTCAACATCACATTATGCAAGATTACAAAATAGGTGAAGGTTTAAAAATAGATGACAAAGGAGTGACATCTTTGGATGTTTCTACCACTTGTGCATCAATGTTGTTTGATCAATTATTGATATTAATGAAGTCTTTAGATTTTTTAAACTTTTGAAAAGGTTGGGATGTGACATCACTATTATCAACTTTAGCCATTAGAGTCCCATATTATCAAATTGACTCACTTGAAGCTGATAATTATGAAGCACTGCACATAATTGAGTAAATGAAGAAAATTAAAAAACACTATCTTATTGCTAATGCATTTTTGGAAATTAGAAATGAAAATGTGTTGAATATTAATTAGGCTTAATGAAAATGTGTTGAAAATGATTCAATCTACCAATAAAATTAGTAACTTTTCCTTTAATGCATTTTTTACAATGCATCAAATCAGTCAAAGAATTTTTAGGACCAATATTGTTTTAAAATAGTTTAATAAAATAATAAGTAAGATTTTTAAAATAACCAATAGAATAAGGAGGTAAAAAAAAATACCATTGTAGAGAATTATCCCAAAATTTTCTAGTAGACAATTTAGCCATGAGTTTATGATCATGAGAAAAGTCATTAATTAATGTTTAAAATGTCTTCACATGAGTCAAAGGATCACCTTTACTAGTGTAAGTGTCCAAGTAAGGTATTTCCATGTATTGAGGGATAAAACCACAAATGATTTCTAAAGACAAAGGGAGAGAAATGCTAGAAGTGGGAATATTAAATTTGGATTGAGTCATAGAGGCAATTTTTTGTTTCAAGGATGAAACAGTTTGAGCAAGACTATTGATAATGGATTTAATGGAAAGATTTGTATGAGAAATGTGTGAAATATTTGGATCATTATGGGAAATGGATAGAATATAAAAATAGAATATTATAGTAAGGAGGCATGGATGAAGGTTTAGAAACACATGGAACACTTGAACAAGGAAGAATAATAGGAATGAGAATACTTCCAAGAGTATCATGTGTAGGATTATTGTTTAAAATAGATGTAGTCATGAGAGATATGATGTAGGAAGGAACACTATGTAATGAAGTAGGAATAGGAATAAAAGTCTCAACATTAGTGTTAGTTTGAGTTAAACCAAGATCTTGAGCACAATCATTAATAGGTTTAACATTATTATGAATAATATGAGAAACAATAAGAGACAAATCAACACCATTATCATAATTATGTAGATATATTCCTCATCATTTCTACTAAAGAGATGGCTTCTGTATTAGAATGTTCATGACCTAGAACCATTGCTCAAAATTTTCAAAGTCATGGGAAAGTTTTTGCACTTGGGTACAAGACACTCTTCAAGTTTCATCTTCATCATGAGAAGAGTGGGAAGAACGATTCTCAACAATAGTGGGAACATCATTAGTAGGCAAGTGTCCATCAAGATTCCTAGGAAACAAAAGGAAATCGAGATCAAAGGGAACCATAAGTCTAAGAATTATCCTAAATGGAATAATATAGGTAGGACTCAATGTTATAACAATCACAGATAAGAAAATGAAAGAAGTGTCTAACAAATTCAAATATGAAATTTTAAAAGAAATATGCAAAGACTCATTAGATTTATGCAACATAAATGTAATTAAAAATTTAATTGGACATAAAATCTCATGAATAATGCATCTAACTATGAAATCAAAAAAGGAAATGTTATAAGAGAGGTTCACCAAAATGTACAATAAAGAAAATATGGAGGGCATCAAATCAAGTATATAGGGGTATGTCCACCTTTTCCTAATGAAAAATCAGAAGGAAGATGATCCAATAGGATTAAGTAGGACTTAAATGCTAAGTGAGTTCAACGATCCTTTCTGATAGTGTATTAGGATAAGTTATATTTGAGGGGATATGAAAAGATGATATAAGATAGAAGGATAAATAACAAAATATGACAAGCTCCAACAAACATAGACTAATAGAAAGTAACCAGGATGTTGGAATGACCTAAAAAAATAACTAGAAGATAGTATCAACCTATAGTTTAAATCTGAAGCTAAATTGTAGGATATATATCAACCTAGGTGTTGTATTACAAAACACAGATTTCCTAGTTCAATATATACCTAGTACTTTTTCAAAAACTTTCATGAATAGTCTATCAGATCCTTTACTTTCTAGATTAAGTTCTGATAGATTTACCACTTGTTCTTGCACATAGAAAAATGGGATAAAATCTTATAGAAATGGGTTTTCCTTGGTCAAATCCTAGTTGATGAATGAACCTATAAATTGAAATAAAATTACATGAAAGGAAAGTATGTAAATTTAAAGGTAAATGTTACATATACCTTATAAATGTATATACCCACATAAAAAAAATATTGAGATTGCACATATTTATGAAGATTCTTGTATGCTTCTTGAATTGTAGTTGTTAACCTTGGAATGTAGAAAGGATTCGAGGATTACTTCACAAATCTATAGATCTAAGAATACTCTTCATAGATCTTCAACATTTTTATGCTCTTACTTGGATGAAAGAATTCATGTGGATGGTCAAAGGATCTTCTTTCTTGATTAAGAACTCCTCTACTTCTCCATCATATGAGAGAAGCTTGCTTCAATGAATAAGATTTCCATAAAAGATGCCTTGGATGTTTGGAAACTTTATCTTAAATGCTTGGAAGTGAAATCATAGGAGAGCACTTGAAATCTTTGATCCCACTTACCAAAATGAGGAGAGATAGGCCACTTATAGACCTCTCACAACATTTTGGGATTCAAAAATTGGAGGAGACGAAGATGGGATCTGATTTATCAATAAAAAATCTCAATGGGACACCAATTTGAATTTGGGCCCAAATATTGGGGTATAGATCACACAAGGCATTATTTATTTGGGTACACATCACCAAGGAATCCTATACCCAATAAAATAGGATAAAATTTGAATCGAGAGTCAGGAAGGAGGAAATGATACCAGAATTAGGGGAGATGGGTTGTTGGATCAAGAATAATGGACATGAAACCTCAAGAACACAAAAATGGGGCCTAATTAAGAATCTAAATATAGGTGCTAACTTTTTAGGATAGCACACATAAGAAAATTTATTATATTCCTAGTTTCATCATGTTTTGATTATGTAAAAGTAGGTTTTGAAAGGACCCGAAACCTTTTACATCTAGATTACAAGATAGGCATTAAAGTTCCAACAAAAATCATGCAACAACACCAAAAAGTGACATACAAACAAGTCCTTAAACAAAAAGATAGAGAAATAAACAAAGGACAACAAAAAGACAGCAAGACAACAACCTGCTAGCTAAATACATTTCATAAGATCTGTCGCCTGTTCAGCCAGCATTTACATGTTAGCAAAGGATGCTTTGAGTTCCTCAATGTCATTTTTGTTTTTATCCTCTTGCTTCTTGAACCTTGATCTAGTTCTCTTGCTAGGACCATGATCCTCCTTGACCTCGGTGATCTCCTGCTCCCCTTTCCCCTGGTCCATTTTGTCCACCAGAATCTTAACATGCTCTATCGAAACCTTAAGAATAGCAAAGCTCTGCTTTGCAATATTACCAACCATTTTTTCCAGCTTGTCGACTCTATTTTCTATAATATCAATTATTTTTTTATCACCTCTCCATTTTCAATTTTCTCTTCCATAGCAATGATTTTGTCATTGAAGGCAGAGAGCCCCTTAGCCCTACTGACTGTCTCCTTCAGCTCATCAATGCATTGAACCATGGTCTTCTCCCCCATATTCATCCTTCCAAGAATCCCAGTCTCTTTTTAGAGCTGATGAATATGGGATTTCATAGCTGTGATGTTGCTTTTCTTGTTACTAAGATTGATAAGGAAATAAAGACACTCCAGATTCTCAAAATCCTTATTCTCTCCTACTGTCTTCTCCTTGGATCTCTCCACCTTATCCTTCTTAGTGTTGGCCGCTTCCTTCTCTTGACCATCCTTCTCAATATTGGTGACATATTGGGCAACATCTTGTAGAATATTTTCATCGACCAAAACATTTTGGTCCAACCCTTCACTCTCCTCCACAACAGGGTCATTCTCAACCCACTCTTCCTATTTATCCTGGCTTTTTTCCTAAGAAGAAGAGCCCTCATCAGAGGAAATGAAAAACCTCTTAGCTCTTTTCTTATTCCTTTTTTAAGCTTTGGTACACTTTCCAATGGGCTCCATGTTTTTACCCTTTTTCTTGATACTATCCTCCCTACTCTCCTCTTCCTCCATTTCCATATTAGTGACCGAATCCTCCACCTTGATTTTCTTCTTATTTATTTTTGGAACAGACTCCTGATACTCCTTAGATTCACCCTCATCATCTTTAGTTTCATCCATGAAGGGTTCCTTTGACTCTTTTCCATCCGTATCATAGTCTTAGACGGCCTTTCGATTCAACTGAGGCCTCTCAACCTTCTTAGATTTTAGAACCTCATAAATGAGGACCATCAACCCATCATGATAGGCATGGTCACCATCAAGATCCCTCTACCAGCTGAGAATAGTGCCATTTGAAGAGCTCAAAAGATAAAAGGGGAGATTGATTTTAACCCCATGCCTAAAATGATTCAATAAAATCAGATGATGGTTGTAGATTTTGGTATATCTACCATCAAAAGTAATGTAGCTAATAATCACAAAGAGAACTAGTCTCCATGGCCTAGAAATACTTTTAGGATTAAAGTAGGAATTATCCACCTTTACCATATGCTTCCTCTCCTACTCCATTGACACAAAAGCCTCCAGCGCTTTATCCGAGACCTTCCTGTCCCTGTAGAAGTTAATTCCTTCTATCTTTAGACCCATCACCTCTGCGATGATCTCCTCAGTCACCTCCATGGTCTACATTCCCACCATGACTTTCCCTTTATTCCAGGTCTTAATGAATTGCCTGGTAATGACAACTTTCCCTCCATGCAACTTCTCCATATAAACTGCCAGACCCCCATCTTTGACAATGTTCCACACCTCCTAGTTATGGTTCCATTTGTTGCAGTTCCCCGGTTCACACCTTTTCTTTCTACCTCCCATAGCTCTACAATAGTAAGAAAAACCCTTCTCAAAGTTTCTCACAACACTTTGCAAATCTGGCTTAAAGTTGTAATAATGCCCTCTAACACCTTGAAAGACCCTTAAATCATGCCAAATGAAAGCAGTAATCATCTTGGAATCACCCCAATGTCCTTCATCATCTTCACACAAAATTATGCATTGATTACTCATTAAAATGATCTTCATTAAGAACATGTTTCCTGCTTTTCAATCGATCCTTATCGATTAATGATATCCCATCAAGAGGGAGGAAAAATCCATCATTCCACTCGATATCCACCTAGCTTTGGCAAGCCACATTCATAGCCCAGTCAGCTGCCGAATTGGCCTCCCTAAAGTTATGAGTAATAATACACTCATCAAAGGAATCAATAATTTTTTTAGATTTGCTAATAGCATTGGCTATTGTCCATGAAGGGGTCATAGTATTATTAAGGCATTTAATAATGTTTAGGGAGTCCCCTTCAACCCACACTTTTCTATAGTTTTTCCTCTTAGCTAACAATAGACCATAAAGAGTAGTGCTAGCCTTAGCAACATGGTTAGTATTGAAGCCTATAGGAATGGCCTTGGCCCCTTTTCATATTCCATATTCATCATGGATAACTATACCATAACTTGCAATTCCTGGGTTGCCCTTAGACGCACCATCAAAATTGACTTTCATCCAACCATTAGGGGGACAGTCCCATCGGGCCTCATTTCTCAGACTTCTCTTGATATCTCAGACCTTCCTCCCATCAAGCTTCCAATTTTTATAGACTTTAACCTCCTAATCATCAATCGGATCCTGATATTTTTTAACCAACCCAATGTTCTCCAACAGGGTTCTCTTAATCTTATGGAAGATAACAAACCAACTAGATTCCTTGTTTCTAAAAATCCTATCATTCCTTTATTTCCAAACCCCCCAACACATGTAGGGAAGAAAGAAGTTCCATATATAAAATAAAAGGTTGTTATTAGTAGGACGCTTCCAAGAAGTGAAGAGCTCCTTGATATCTTGTGGAAAAACCCAATCCATATTCATCAAATCTAGAAATTTCTCCCATATTTTTCTAGAAAAGGAATAGTGAATAGTCATATGATTAATGTTCTCCTCATCACTCTTGTAGAGACAAAATCTATTGGTAACATATAAGCCCCTTTTCCTTAGATTCTCAATAGTTAAGATTTTATCTTCTAATAAGATCCAGAAAAACACATTAATTTTAGGTGTTAAACCTTTGAACCAAGCATTGGCCCAACATGGTTTCAGGTTATCTTCAAAATTTTGCATGTACAAAGAAGAGATCGAGAAAGAGCCATTAGAATTATATTTTGAGATTAAAGTATCCTCTTCATCAATGAGAAAGATAGCATTCAAAATTTTATTTAGGCTTCTAAGAGAGGGATCCACCTTAGCCAAATTAGTCCAATTATCCCCCTCCCAATAGTTAGCCACATGAGATCCAAAAACCTGTTTGCATTGCATCATCTTTTCTTTCCATCTTGAATCAACATTGAGAGGGTGATCAAGAATCCAAACATCTTCCCAAAAAAGAATAGTCTTACCATTTCCCACTTTCCATTTTATACCCTTCTTGATCAAATCCTTCCTTCTGAAAGCATTATTCCAAATGCTAGAACCTCCTTGAACAATTTCCTAATTAAAACTCTTTTTGAAATCACTCCTGTCCCTATTATATTTGTTGTGCCACATGGTACTCCATTCTCGTGAGGCCTTGAATAGTCTCCAAAGAAGTTTAGCCATTATAAATTCGTTCATACTTCTTATATTACATAGGCCAAGGCCCCCTTTCCTAACAGGTTTACAAACCTTCTCCCAAGCAATGAGAGCCATTTTTTTTTATGCTCCACTCCAGACAAAAGGAAGTTCTTTTGGATTTTCTATATACTTTCAGAAATCTTCTTAGGGATTTTAAAAATACTTAAAGCATAGAGAGGGATTCTTTGGAGAGTATCTTTAAGCACCAAAATCTTACTAGCCTGGCTCAGAAGAGCACCCTTGCAACCATCTAAACTCCTATGAAATTTATCAATCATATCCCTCCAAAAAGAATCAGGAGGATGAAGACACAATGGCAAGCCTAAGTAGGATCCTTGGAGACAACCCACCTCACATCCCAACACTTTTTTTATCCTTTCTTGTCTTCTTTCAGCAACATTAATGAAGAAGATAGAGCTTTTATTCTAATTTATAATCTAACCAGTAGCAACAACATAGTTATCTAGGGATTTTTTGATAGTTTTTCCATTTTTTATAGAGGCCTCCCCCATGATAATAGAGTCATCCAAAAACTACTGATGGGAGAAAATCAGCTCCTTAGAAGAAGGTTTCATCCCTATAAACTCACCTTTGTTGACCAGCCTGCCAATGTATCTACCCAAACATTCCGCCATAATAATGAACAAAATTAGAGATAAAGGATCCCCCTATCTAAGACCTCTCAAAGACTTGAAGAAGGGAGTAGGGGATCCATTCATGAGAACTGAGAAAGTAGCAGAGGAAACCAAGCAATGGATAAGATCTATACTTCTCTTATTGAAACCAAAAGCCTCCAAAGCAGCCTTCAAAAAATCTCAGTCAACCCTATCATAGGCTAGACAAGTCTAACTTCAACAAAAAAACTTCCTTCTTAGACATAGTCAAGGAATGAATGTTTTCATGTACATAAATGATTGAGTCCAAAATTTTCCTGCCAGGGACAAATCCATTCTGCTTTGTTGAAATCATGGAAGGAAGAAAAAGAGAATCCTAGAGGTAAGGACTTTTGAGATAATCTTGTACACCGAGTTACATAAAATTATAGGTTTGAACTGATCCAGATTATCAGCCCCCACTTTCTTTGGGATCAAAGCTATAAAGGTACCATTTAGCTCCTTAAGAATCCTTCTAGAACCAAAAAACTCTTTAAATACATTAACAACATCATCTTTTACAATCCCCCAATACTTGTGACAGAAAAAGAGAGGGTATCCATTAGGGCCAGGGGCCTTATCTCCTTCAAAGGAGAAAACCTCCTTATGAATCTCTTCCTTAGAAGGGATATCAGTGATAGATTTGTTGTGTTCTTCATTCAAAATGTAGGGGATACCATCCAACAACTCCTTTTGGCATTCCTCATTCAGATTATCAGCTTTCTTTAAGAGCTCCCCGAAGAACTTAATAGGTTCTCCCCTGAAATCATCCTCTTTTTCGCTAATGGTATCATTAATCTTAAGTATGGAATTTTTTTTCCCCATTCTGTGTTTCACCGGGGTCATGAAAAAATACTTTGAATTTCTGTCCCCTTCCTTCAAAAAGATCTTTCTAGACCTTTGTCTCCAAAAACATTCTTCTTTTAAGATAATATCATGGTACTCCACAAGTTTATTATCTTCCTCATCCTTAGTAAAAAAAACTATACCCATCTTTTTTAATACTATCCTAAATTTCCTTCAGCTCCTCTACTATTTTCCTTTTTTTAGTAAAGATATTCCCAAAAGTCTCTTTGTTCCAATTTTTAATATTTTCCTTCACATTTTTAAGTTTCTTAGCTATTTTGAACATAACCGTTCCTTCAATCCTAATTCTCGACCACTCCTCAATAAGTTTTTCTAGATTAGGATGTATGGTCCACATTTTCTCAAAATGAAAGGGGAAGTTCCTTTTCAGCCCATTAGGCTTTGCAATAATGGTGATCAGAACCAGCTCTAATATAAGCCAATAAGGTGCAAGAATAACTATTGAATCACTTACTTCTTACAAGCACCTTGTCAAGTCAGACTTGAATAAGCTCATTACTAGACCTCATGTTTGTCCATATATAGTTGATCCCTTGCAAATCAATGTCATGTAATGCTTGGCCATCAATGAAGTCCATAAGATCAGTTCTATTGTCCAGATTGGGTTGACTTCCACCAAGTTTCTCATTTTCCTTTAAAGGAGTATTAAAGTCCCCCATAATAATCCATCCTTCATCCACAATGACTCCTTTTCCTAGAAACACCCCTCAAAAAATATTTCCTCCCCCATCTAGTATTGGGAGCATAGATATTAGTCAAAACCCAAGAATTACCATCCTTAATGTGCCAATATCTGATATTAGCCACATTAATTCCTTGGGAAATCACCTCCACTCTAATTAAATTACAGTTCTAGATTGTCACAATACCCCCTATAGCCCCATCCACATCATCACCAAGGGACATGCCATTGCTAAAAAATTGGAGTTTCTCAACTTTGTCCTTAGACATCTTAGTCTCCTGAAGAAGTACAATATCTGGCTTGTTATCTCTAATCATGTTTTTAACCATGTCTTTCTTGTGAGGATTATTTAATCCTCAAATATTCCAAGAAATTATCTTCATTTCTTATGGAATGATCCAGACTCTAGGATGGTTTTTTGACTACCATCCGCTATGCTCCTACTGGTCTCAAGGGCTATCCTTTTCTAGTTTGAGGGCCTTCTTGGGGAGACATGAGTAGCCCCCACATCTCTATTTTTGTTACTTCTAGTGCTTCTAAGAATGGAAGAAGCATTCTTCACTGTCTTCAGTGATCCTTCTTTGTTTTTATTATTTTTAACTGTCTTTTTGTTCTTCACATTTGACCATCCCTCTTCAGTCAAGACATCACACCCCAATAGAGCAGCATCAATATCCTCCTCATCTCCCCACTTTGCAGACTTGGATATAAAGGGTGACTACTTATTAGATCCTATAGGTGTAGCAATAGTCTTCTGAGACAAGTCCTCAGAAAACCCCAATAACGGACAATTTTGGGCATCTTTCCATGTATCCTTATTTTGTATAGGTAAGGTAAAACTATTACCTCCTAAAATTTCTCTTTCAATCAAGTACACATCAAAATCCTCCTTAGCCTCCATAGCTTCGGAAGGCTTGCTCTCAATTTCTTCAACAAAAGAATCATCTATTCTCTTTGGTGAAGACTCATCAATTATTTCCATGCTACCCCCCATTTTCTGCACTATATCAGAGGGGGACATGTCACTACCTTCACCAGAAGTACCCTTCACCTCCATCTTTCCTCCTTTCTTCCCATTAACACTAATCCCAGTAGAGTTCATTCCAGTTCCTGATTTTTTGACCCACACCTTTTTTAGTTTTTTAGGCTGGGGTATTAGTTTTGGGCATTGCTTAGCCCAATGCCCAATTTTTTAACAGTGATAATAGGCAAAAGGTGTAGATTCATACTCTATATTCTGAACCTATCAGCCTAATTTGGACTGGAGTGTAATAGATTTCAGCATATCCACTCCCTGCTGCACCCCCACACAAATCCTAGCATATGTTAGGCATTTCCTAGAGAGCATGACAGGATCCATAGACAGTAGTTCCCAAAAAACATTAGCTATTCCCTTGAAAATATCTTCCATCCAGAACTCGAGAGGCAGACCCAGGAGATTCACTCAGATTGGTGCCTGCACATTCAACTCTTCTTGCATATTCAAGTTAGGACACCACTTATGAAGAATGATGGAATGACTTCCTATCACCCACGGTCCATTACACAAGGTATTCCTTAAATCTTCCTCACAAGAAAAAGAAAATGATAAACATCCTTTAGGGAGAGCCGCCACCTCCACTTGGCCTTTCAATACCCATTTTCTTTTAACAAAAGCCCTAACCACCTTGATATTAGGACAAGAGCCCAAGAATCTCCCCAGAAGAGAGTTAGCCATTTGAGAAATATTAAAATCTATGATTTGATCCAGAATGGTAATAGCAAAAGTGCCCTGCTCAAGATTGGACAAATTTTCCATAGGTGGGAGAGAAGACTTACCCACTGGCTTTACACGAAAAAGACCTAACCAGCTTTCGACAATATTGCTAGTATTCATCCTATTTTGATTAGTAGGCTCCTTTTTAAGCCCTCCCGGGTCCCCTATCCCCAAACCGACATTAGAAATCTTACCTTGCACCCCATTCGCATTTGTCTCCTCTTGTTGACTTCCTGCTCCCGATGGACCAGTGTCAGATCCGCCATTCCCTCTGTTGTCCAGATTTGAAATTTTAATTCCTCCTTTCCCACTCTCTATTCCTCCTGCTTGCTCCATATCCTCTAGTTTCATCATGTTATATGCTATAAAGTTTTCTCATTAAATTAATATTTTGAACCACATCCTATTCCGCTCTAATGACAAACTTTTGAAGTTGAAATTTTGTAAATGATATGAATAAGGGCCAAAATCTTTTTCTATAATTTAAGAAAGATATTAATGAGATTGGATTTTTTTCTACTAAATTTATATGATTGTGATGCAAGGGTAGGATCAAAGAGGCCAAAGGATGGTACACCCTACAGATCCAACCTTCTCAACAACACGCGGAAGCAACAACAAGCATACAGTGAGAGAGAGAAAGCAGGATCATACATATATTAACTTCTTTCAAATTGATTCATACATGCCAGGTGGTAAGGCATTCCCAGTTAGGGCTAGATATTACAATGAATTACAAAAGTCCTCAAACATGCGAGGATCTGCCAACCATCTTCATTCTACTGTCTTCTATCCTCTATCAAAAATCACCCCTAAATTCTAACCAAACAACTATACTTATACAAGAGGCTACTAAATTGAGTCAACCTTCAAATCCACAATCAATGGAAGGAATGGTCAGATCTAGGAACACACGCTTCCCAATGATTGATTACAACATTAAATCTATAACCCATAATTAATGCACAAGTCAACCTCAACAGGATCTCAAAATAAACTACTTGGTAAGAAAGGATAACCAAGAAATAGACAAGCATCACCGAGCACTAGAGAAACAACCAACCACCCAGGAGATAACCGACCATCCTCGATAACCAAAGGAAAGTGACCAACTACCGACCAACTCGGTCAAAGCAAGAACCGAGCAACATAGACAAACTCAAATATCTTTTTGGTGACATAGGATTACCAAGGACCCAAGATGCTACTGCATTAGAAACCTGGGGTTATTTAGAAATGATTCTCTGAATCATTCAATAGGTCTATTTTGCAAGGAAACTCAAGTGCGGAAACAGCTTCCTACACTAATCTCTAAAGGAAAGTATTGTGCAAATTCTTTTAAATCCTTACAATTTTAGATTCGTTAACTACTTTAACAATGATATTGCAGCCATATACCATGCATACAAAAAATAGAGAATGACACAATGATTTACTCTGGGGAAACTTTTTGGTAAAAACCCTAGCACCCCAAAACTTGCACAGTGTATTAATCAAAACTATTACAGTTTACAATACACTTGCAATGCAAGTTCTTTCAGAAGATTTTTTTCAACTCTTGAAGACAAATTGCGGTAGCATAAAATGTTCCAACAATACACTAACTTCACCTATCTTCGCAACCCTAAAAATGCTTATATCATGCACTTCCTTTTTTAGGGCAACTTCCAAAGATAGCCGTATTAGGGTTTTACCATTCTCCGAGAAAATAGGAACCCAATTTTTTTTTTTGGGTGATGCCCCAAACCCCACGATTGGGGAAGAGTGTACAATACTCAATTTTATCAGTTGCCACATGTCTTCACCTATCATTGAATCTTCTAGACATAGCTCTTACGTGTCATAGGAATCCATCATAACCATTTTAGCCATGATCTCCTTACACACAATTCAAGATGCCGACACATCAAGTGGAGTGACACATCAACATGCCAACTAGACATGTACACTCACATTTAATTACATTATTTGCAACAAATACATTTTACAAAACAAATAATAAGAATAAGAATTATCCAAGGTTGAGACACCTTATTCCTAACATGTTTCGAGCTACATCCAACTCAGACTATGAAATCCATGAACTGTCTTCAATCGGTCTATTCTTTCACTTTACCAGATATTCCATATACTATTTATCTCTTGTACTCTTGCCAATTCTTTGTTCCAAAATTTTTTCAACTTCTTCATTCTATTTCTTAGGATATTCCATCGGTAATGTCATATCTTCATCTGGTTCATGGTACTCATACAAATCAAAAATGTTGAAAATCGGTGATATGTCCATGTCATCAAGTAACTCAATCTCAAATGCATTTCCACTGTCAATTTTTTTAAAAAGCTTGCAAGGTCCAAACTTCTTCATCTTTAGCTTCCCATATGTTCCAATAGGAAATCGACCTTTCTTCAAATGAACCATCACTTCATCACCAACATCAAAAATTTTATATCTCCTTGATTTATCAGCTTTGTCTTTGTATTTTTGATTGCTCTCTTCCAGCTTGATTTTCACATCTTCATGCAATGTCTTCATGTATTTAGCAAATTTCACTCCTTCAGCACTTCTCTTACTTTCATTAGCAATGTCTCTCAAATTAGATATACCTCTCAGCTGTATGCCATTCACAATCTCAAATGGTGTTTTCCCAGTACTCCTATTCACTGAATTATTGTATACAAAATTTGCTTGTGCCAACACAGAATCCTAATTACTAGGTGTGTCCCCAACTAAGCATCTCAAAAGATTTCCCAAACTTATGTTTACAACTTTTGTCTGTCCATCAGTTTGTGGGTGAAATGTAGAACTATATTTCAACTCAGTACCAAACTTTCTCCAAAGAGTCTTCCAAAAGTATCCAACAAATTTACTGTCTCGGTCAGAGATAATATTCCTTGGTAATCCATGCAATCTGAAAATATCCTTAAAGAAAATATCTGCAACATGTACTACATCTGATGTCTTTCTACAAGGTATGAAATGTGCCATCTTTGAAAATCTATCTACCACAACAAATATAGAATCATTACCTCTTACTATCTTCGGTAAGCCAAGAACAAAATCCATACTGATGTCAGTGCAAGGTTTCTCAGGTACAACAATCGGTGTATACAATCTAGTATTCTGACTTACTCCTTTTGCAACTTGATAAATTCCACAACTTTTCACAAATTTCTGAACATATTTATACAACCATGGCCAAAAGTACTTCTCCTTAAGCAAATTTAAAGTTTTATCAATACCAAAATATCCAGCCAAACCACTACTATGTTTCTCCTTTATCAAATTAGTTCTCATTTGTCCTCTCGGTATACACAACTGAATACCTTTGAACAACATACCTTCTTGAATATATTCTTCCCATTTTGTACTCAGTTGATCTTGAATAGGTGCTCTGCACTTTCTCCACAACTCAGAAAAATCAGGATCAGTTTCATAAAAATCTCTCATCTCATCAAAACCAAGAACTTTAATTTTCATCTCAGTCATCAAAGATATTCTTCTACACAATGCATCAGCAACTTGGTTAGTGACTCCACTTTTATGCTTTATCACAAATGTATAACTCTGCAAGTACTCAACCCATTTCATATGTCTTTGATTCAACTTATTTTGACTACCCAAGTATTGTAAAGCCTTATGATCAGTATACAACACAAATTCACTTGGTATCAAATAATGTCCCCATTTCTTCAGTGCTTGAACAATAGCATAGAATTCTTGATCATACACATAATATTTCCTTCTAGCATCATTCAACTTTTCAATAAAGAAAACAATAGGTTTACCTTCTTAACTCAACATAGCTCCAATTGAACTACCACTTGCATCACTTTCTACTTGAAATACCTTATTGAAATCAGGCAATGCTAAAACAGGCAATTCAACAACCTTCTATTTCAAAGTCTCAAAACTTTTATCATCTCCATGTGTCCACTTGAATTCTCTTTTATCTCCTCTCATAGTCTCAGTTATAGTATTATAAATAGAACTGAAATTCCTTATCAAATTTTGGTAAAAACTTTCCAAACCATGAAATGATCTTACCTCACTAGCATTCATAGGTGTAGGCCAATTCAAAATAGCTTCAACCTTTTCAAGATCCATCTTCAAACCATTAGCTGAAATTACAAATCCCAAATACACAATCTCCTCTTTCATGAATGAATATTTTTTCATATTTATCAGCAACTTTTCCTCTTTTAATCTATGCAAAACTTGTGTAACATGCAACAAATTTTCTTCTATGGTCTTACTGAATATTAGAATATCATCAAGATGTAAAATAACAAACTTACCCAAGAATTTCTTCAAAACTTCATTCATCAATCTCATAAAAGTACTCAGTACATTAGTTAAACCAAAAGGCATAACCAACCACTCATACAAACCTTCTTTTGTCTTGAAAGCAGTCTTCCATTCATCACCTTCTTTGATTCTGATATGATGATACACACTTTTCAAATCAATCTTTGTGAAATACTTTGCTCTAGTCACACTGTCCATTATGTCATCCATTCTTGGTATAGGAAACCTATACTTCACTGTTATCTTATTGATTGCTTTGGAATCCATACACATTCACCATTCTCCATTCTTTTTAGGTGCTAATACTATAGGTATTGTACAAGGACTCAAAATTTCTCTAATCAAACCTTTATCCAACAACTCTTGAATCTGTCGGTTCAATTCCTACTTCTCGGTAGGTGTCAACTGATGAGGTGCCTTATTCGGTAAACTAGCTCTAGGGATTAGATCCATACAAAGATCAATACTTCTCTTTAGTGGAAAACCATCAGGTACATTATCAGAAATGATATCACTGCACTTGGTGAGTAACTTATCAATCTCCTCAGGGACATCATCCTTTGTCTTCTTACTCAGTTTTTTAGGAATCACAACAAAACATACATCATTCTTCTTTAAATCCTTAACAAACTTTCTTCCTTCCATTAAGAAAACTTTCATAGATGTGAAAACATTACTAACAAGTTCTTCCATCAAAGGTTACAAGATTTGTTTTCTTCCATCAGCCAAAATAGTATACTTATGCAATCTCCCATCATATATAGCATGTTTATCATATTGCCAAGGTCTATGCAACAAAATATGACAACAATCCATAGGCATAATATCACACAACACCTTATCATAGTACTTTCCAATCTTTAAATTCACATAACATTGTTTACTTACCAAGAGTGTATGCTCATCTTTGATCCATGAAATGTAATAGGGCTTCAAATGTTCCAACCTTTCCAACTGTAACTTTGTGACCATCTCTTGAGATGCCAGATTCACCAAGCTACCACTGTCAATGATTACCTTCCAAAATTTTTCAGAAACTCTACATCTGGTCTTGAACAAAATTTTCATTACCGGATCTTCCTTTTTACTTTCATTCCATAGTGCTCTCCTTACCATCAAGTTATTTTCCTTCTCTGGTTCATTCAGTGACTCTTCTTGCACCAAAGCATTTCTACTGCTACCAGCCTTCTTACTAGCATGTGTACATTCAAAAGATCTATGTCCTTCTTCTCCACAATTGTAACAAGTTCCTCTGAAATTGCCTCTTCTATAACCACCTCGGTAGTTACTACCTCTACCTCCAAATGAACTTTCACCTTTCCACTCGGTCTTGCCTTTATCTAGATTTGTCTTTTTGAGGTTCAAATCTACTATTTTCACCATAGGATCTACCTCTTCCTCTAGGGAATCTACGACCTTGACCTCTTTGCCTCTATTCATGTCTCTTATTCAATTTCTCCTCGGCCTTCAATGCAAATTGATAAGCCTCTTCAACATTCTTCAACTTGACCAAACTAATTTCCTCTTGGATGGAAACTCTCAAACCATTTAGGTATCTAGCAATTCTTTCAACATCATCCTCATCATGTCTAGATCTGATATCTAGTCTATAGAATTCCTTAGTATACTCTTTTACTAAGCTATCTTTCTAATTTAGACTTTGTATTTTCCTAACTAGGTTAATCTAATAATCACAAGGTAAGAACTTTCCTTTCAACTTATTCACCATTTTATTCCATACCTTGATTTTGTCTTTGCCTTTCTTCTTCCGATCCAATTGTAGATGCTTCCACCACAAGGATGCATGACCTTTCAACTTTGTGCCTGCAATCTTTAGCTTCTTCTCTTCAGATACATTTTCATACTCAAAATATTTTTCCATCTTGGTGAGCCAGTCTATCAGTTCATCAGAATCCAACTTCCCACTATATTCTGGAGGATTGAAATGTGGTGTTGACTTCAAACTTGTCAATGTCTTCAAGAATCTTTCCTCACCCTGATCCATCATAGGTGCAGGTTCTTCTTTGCCTTGTTCCACTTCAAATTCATCATCACTAACATCTTCAAGATGTTTTCCTCTTCTTTGGGTTGTTTCAACATCTTCTAACCTAGAAGCAAGTTGTCTCAACATGCCTGCCAATCCTAGATCTACTTCTCACCTCCCACGAACCATCTTGGAACCCTCTACAATTGTAGTTCAAATCACAATCTTCCACCCCACAAAAAGTCAACTAGGGCTTCGCAAGAAGGAACATACAAACCTAGATCCATAGACCTAGATCCAGATCTCACCTCACTCTAATACCACCTGATGCAAGGGCAGGATCAGAGGGGCCAAAGGATGGCACACCCTACAAATCCAGCCTACTCAACAACACACAGAAGCAACAACAAGCATATAGTAAGAGAGAGAAAGGAGGATCATTCATATATTAATTTATTTCAAATTGATTCATACATGCCGGGTTGTAAGGCCTTCCTGATTAGGGCCAAATATTACAATGAATTACAAAAGTCCTCAAACATGCGAGGATCTGCCAATGATCTTCATTCTACTATCTTCTATCCTCTATCAAAACTCACTCCTAAATTCTAACCAAAAAACTATACTTATACAAGAGGCTATTGAAATGAGTCAGCATTCAGATCCATAATCAATGGAAGGAACGGTCAGATCTGGGACCACACGCTTCCCAATGATTGATTACAACATTAAATCCATGACCCATAATCAATGCACAAGTCGGCCTCAACAAAAACTCAAAATAAACTACTCAGTAAGAAAGGATAACCGAGTAATAGACAAGCATCACCAAGTGCCAAAGAAACAACCGAATGCCTAGGAGATAACCGACCATCCTCAGTAACCAAATGAAATTGACCAACTACCGACCAACTCAGTCAAAGCAGGAACTCAGCAACACAGAAAAACTCAAATATATTTTTGGTGACATAGGATTGCCAAGGACCTGAGATGGTCCTGCATCAGATCGATATGGACCCCTCATTTTCATGAAAATTTTTGGGTGGCTGCAAGAAGTTGAGTCCCACTTTTGGGGAAAATGTGGAAGTGTTTTCCCTATTTTTCAAATTTTCTATAAATTGATGTCAACATTTGAGGCACTTAAAGATTGAATCTCAAAAACCTTGAGTAACAAAAAATGTAGTGCTCAGAGTCTACTTTCAAACTATGTAATTTATTTCAATACCCACATGGTAGAAATTGCATTTTAGTAGGCATTTTTTAAAACAACTTTTTTAAAATGCATGTTTTAGGACCATACTACACACATGTACGACCACCCTTTTTTGAAGTAAATAAATGAATTTTTGTGAATCCTTCTAGGGAAAGGTACCTAAAACACTGAAGATTGATGAGAATATTTTTTCTTTTTTTATTGAATATTTTTCTTTTAATTAATTTTTAATTAACTATAAATTAAATTTTCAAAACCTCTGGTGTACGGCCACCAAAATATGATGATAAATTCACCTTTTTCAATTTTTTTTATCTTGAAGGAAATTCTATGTAGATTGATGTCATATAATTTATGTTTCAAAAAATGTAAAATCAAAAAAGCTATTATAACTTTAGTTAACCTTAGTAATTAAATTTTAGGTACCACACTGGCTTAATAAATATTGTAAAAATACTAAAATTACTCATATCACTATGAAATTTATATTTTTAGAATTTGTACAATGAGAACTAAAATGGATTTTTGTTTCGGCAAAAAATTCATTTGGGAAAGCCTCCAGAAAATTATGACAAGACAAAATTTTTATATTCCAATGCCTTAGCCATATTTTTGTAGGCCCAAACATAGGCTTGGTCCCACTAAGCCTTTCTTGAACCAAAAACCAAGGTGATGGTACTATTCCCACTTGTAGTTTTCAGAAATAGGCACCATTTTTTGAAATTCAAAAAATGAGTGCCTATTTCTATTTGGACCATTGAAACAAAAATGAGCACCCAATTTATAAATAGGCAAATGTTTCATTTAAATAATAGGTGCCCATTTCTTAAAGATTTTTTGCAGACAAAAAATAGGACTGTGGGCGTGATCTCAATGATTGATGATTATTCAATCATTTTGTTGAATGATCTGTACTGCAAAAAGAATAATTCAAATCAACATTCTCTTTTTTGTCTTGTTTTGGATATGACATGAATAGAATCCTTTGAATTCACATTTTGGTACAAAAATGGGATCAAAGCAATGCAAAAAAGGAAAGGGAAGGTTCCAACAATTGATGAGGTTGCAAAAAATAGAGAGAAGGATGCAAAATGACAATGAGAAAGAAGAGAAATAATTCAAAAACTGAATAATATTGGAGCATCAAGTTCAATTATTGTTTCTGAAGAGGAGAACATTGAAGGCACTATGATGGATGCAGAGGTTGAAGAAGAAAATACAATAGAAGAAAATTTAGGTGCATCTTCTAATCTAGTACACTGGATACAAGTATGTCTTCACAGCCATATGCAGCTTATTCTCATAAAGAACTTGATTATTTGGTAGAAGCAAGTTACAATTTAAACGATTTAGATTTTATTCCTGAAAATAGAGTAACAAATTTTATTGCACATCAAACTCCACAAATTAGCAATGCTAATCATAATGATAAAGGAATTGAAATTCAAACCCCAATTGAAAGTGAAATTCAAACCCCAATTCAAATTGAAATCAACAAAGTGGATGCAGACATATAAACACAATTTGAGAAAGAAACCCCTTCAATGATAATGAAATGAATGAACAATTTCAAATTAAAAATGATCTGCTAGCCAATCTTTGTGGTTTGGTTTCATGGAGACAGAATAGGACACACACAACTAGATTATTTAGACAATTTTTTTTATAATAAGAAATTTGGGTTTCAATGTCAACTAATGTTAAAACTAATTAAAATGACTAAAATGGAAAAAGTGATGAAGAGGTTAGGCATTTATGTGAAATCCAAGAAGGAGGATGAGTCTCTAAAATAAGTTGTATCAATTGTTGCTAGTGCCTTTGAATCAATCAGAAAGAAAAGTCATTCTAAAGATAGTAATGCGGCGTGACGAGCAATAAAAAAAGGTTTAGTATTAAACAAAACTAATACTGATAAAAGAATGATTACAAACATAAGTGGATATCTTAACATTCATCATAAAAATTTAGCAAATGCTATAAAGAGAAGAGTTAAGTTTGAAAGTGATCTGACAAACCATTTATGGACCTTTAGTGGTAGACAACCGAGGTCTAACATGAAACTTATTAGTGAAGTCAAAACTTTGAAAATTATGGCACGATAATACATGAGTATCACCTATTGCCAGAGATGTTATTAAATTAAGAGTTGACTCAAAAAATTCATGATCCACATCCAAAAGACCTTTTGGATATGACTCAAACTGAATTTTATAAAAAATTTGTGGATGATAAGGTGTTAACTATTAGTATTAGTCAAAGATCTTTTAAAAAATGTAAACCATAGTATGTAACGATTAACAAGGAAAGAGTCACTTGTTGTTGCAAAAATCATGTTCAATTTCATTATCATTATTATATTTTTAAATCTATAATTTCGACCATGCATACCAATGAAATGTTGTAGGAATGTGGTATAAATATACCACCTCAAAATGTAAAGGAGTTTATATCAGGTTTGTTTTGTAACCCACCTAATGAGAAATTTTATCTTTTGAATGCATGTGTTTCTGGTGTATGTGATGTATGAGGCATGAAAATATTTCAATTGATTTTGGACAACAATTAGTAGATGTACAAAGATATAAAACTATTGAGTATCCATTGAAGGATGGAAAGGTTGGAAAGTGGTGCGATCTAATTACTAAAAAAGTTAGTTTTAATGCATTTATGAATGAAATCAAGGGTAAGGTTGTACCTAAATATGTGAAACACTCTCAAAATGCTAAATGGATTGATGAACAATTTTACATATGAAAGAATACATTTCCAATTGGTAGTATACTTTCAGTCATTGACTTTGCAGAGAACTATATGCTTGCACCACAAGATGAGATCCAACCACAATATAATAATTCAGTGCAAGTAATAATTTTTGGTCATATTGTCTATAGCCATGCACCTAATAGTATAGAAGAGGATCAATTTTTTTTGAGAGAGTACCATTTCTATATGAGTGATAATACATTATATTTTTCCCAATATTGCTAAGACCTTTTATGAGAATTTATGGGATAGAAATTCATATAACACAATGTATCTAATATGGTCACATAATTGCATAGGGAAATTCAAGAATGCTAGAATGTTTTATTGGTTGAGTAGGATGTATAAGAAAATTAATATCCAACATATCTAGAGTTTTTTTGAGGCTAAACTTGGGAAGGGAGAACATGCTGGTGCAGGTACATGTGTTAAGAGATCCCTTTGCAGAGAGAAACTCAAATTTGAGGAAAAATAAAAATTTAAAAATCCATGTGTAATTGTTGAAGATATTATTGTGATATAATTAGTGGATCGACTAAATGTCATTTATTTAAGATTTCTAATTCTAAAACTTGGATTATATGGACTTGGGAGATTGCATATTTTTGTCAATTTTGTGTTACAAGTGAATGTGAAGAATACGAGAATACATAATGGGTTAAAGAATGGAAACATAAATCCGTAACACCTAGTGAGACACAAGATCAAGATGATATAAGAAATGAAGACTTGGATCATGCATTTGTTAGGAATGGGAACACTGAGAGGAGGGGGGGGGGTGAATCAATGTTCATTGTATTATATCTTTTTACTTAATCTCAAACTGAACTTAATACTTAAGTACTAAAATGAACATCCACATAAACATGAAACGTGAAATCAACACATAACACCAATATGGTTATGGGGAAACCCAAATAGGTAAAATCCCTGGTGGGAATTGACACCCACTAATATTTTGTACTAGTGTTTTATGATCCTTGTTAGAAGATCCTTAACCCTGTTAGGAGTTGCTTTACAATGTATTAAGTACAGTAGACCTTGTCAAGGGTCAGACCCTATTAGGAGTCTTTTACAATAAACCCTGTTAGGGGTGTGGACGTACTTTCCTAGAGCTCAGTGCTCAAGTGGTGAAGGCTACAACCTTTTGATCTTAGATACACACTATATCTGTTGGATGAAATGTTACTGTGACACTGCTTGTCTAATCAGTTCCTTTTATGCGTTGATGCTTTGACCTCTAGAAAAGCTCTAATACATCTTATCAACTCTTTGCACTCTTATGCTCTACTTATCTCAACTCTATAACAACTCTCCCACTAATTACAATGGGCGCATCTCATATTTATATGTGCATACAAAACAAATAACTAGGTCATCCCTTTAACCGATTACATACAATGCTTCCAATTGAATTGGCTTAAGCGTGTTTACAAACAAAAATAATTACATGTCGGAAACCTAATTACAATAGGTGAATGGCCTTTACATCATAATAATATAACCACAAATCAAAATGCCGACTGTCGACTGCTTAGTCTGTTCTTCTCTGGCACACATTGGATGTGTAACTTCAACTGTCTGTAACTTTGTCATACTTGCATATCTGATCATGCGCTCATAGACTAAGCATGAATATAATATAACCAACTTATCTTATAGGGTGCATACCATAACTCTATCATATTCATGTGCACTGATGTTCTAAGCTTCAGGTACTCTGTATACTGTCCAGTCTTCAACACTTAGCTAGTTTTTGATCTTATCATCAAGTGCGCTGACTCCAAACTACTATATGACTTTGTTGCCATAAAGACAACACTATACCAAGTCATATACACTAGTATAGCCAACTTTCCAACAATCTCCCCCTTGATGGAAACAAAGGAATATGGCCAAGTTGCTAACTATCCCTTAATACAAAATAAAATTGTCTTATATCTCCCTTATACATAAACTTATATCTTATATCTCCTTATATATATCTATAACTCATATTCTATACATAATCCCCATTTGAAATTAATGACAAAAGTTCTTCAAAACTATATCTACAAAGACTTACTATGATACAACATCCGGATATGCTATCTGCAGGTTTTGGATCTCCTTCTTCCAAAATGTGATCAATGAATTAACAATCTGGAGATGGGCGCATAGTGCATATTGTAGCTTCTCCATATTCCCCAAATCTATCCTAGGACCTTGATCATATGTCACCATGGTGGCATCGATCTTCTTGATATTATGATTAAGTATATCTAATGAGGGTGCAAGAGCATTCCTTAGCTATGTTTGCCTTGCCCTTATCTTGGACAAATCCTTTTCTGCCTTCTCAATCTTATCA
The DNA here is from genome assembly GCA_027943335.1 of Chamaecyparis obtusa. NCBI lineage: Eukaryota > Viridiplantae > Streptophyta > Pinopsida > Cupressales > Cupressaceae > Chamaecyparis > Chamaecyparis obtusa. Next base: position 12,603 of record BSBK01011571.1, on the reverse strand, counting down.
ATCTTCCCTTAATATACATTTCTACACATGTTTACATCAGTGGAGGGGTCTTCTACTAATTTCTTTACACTTTCTATCATTGTTTCTACTTCTTGTATCTTCTTGAGATGATCATCAGTAAGCTTGTCTTGATCCATACAGTCAAAAATAAATTTTTTGCCTTTTGTTGCAAATTCCTTCAAAGTTGCTTGTCCAACTTTGAGTGAACTGAGGTCAAGTGAGAAATTTTTGATCAATTCACTTAGCCTTTTCTTCATCTATTTCTCTTTTGCAACTTGAGATGCAGATTCTTCCAAGCTAGCAAAACTAGTCTTAAAGGCTGTGAGGATGTTGCTAACATCATCAACTGAATTCACCTTAGACACTTTCTTGTCCAAAGGTAGTAGACTATTCAACAAGTTGATTGATTCAACAAACAATGGGTTCCTCATTATCTATTTCTCTTTGGATTTCTCCATAGCTAAGACATTGAACTTGATCAGGTCTTCTTCTCCCCATGATTCCAAACTGGTTGTTTCAGGTGTCAAACTTAACAACAATGTTGCTAAGGGAGTGATAGGAGTGCTATCCATCACTTCTTATTTTACCTTGACCATTTCAACTGATGGTTCATCTTTTTACTCACTTCCTTTTACCTCTTTGACTTCTCCCTTTTGTTTTTCAGCTTCTTTTTCTTCTTTCTTTTCTTCCATCTTTTCTATATATGTTATGTCCTCAATCAATATTTCTTGTTGATTAAGAGGAGTGTTACTACATAAGTTGTCATCCTCTTGATTGCTTACAAAGGCTTCTTCAAAAATATCCAAATCCATTTCTGTGGCCACCAAAGTGACTTTTACATTATCAATAAGAATTGAGTCATCTTTGAATGTCTCTGATATGGATGCTAACTTATCTTCCTTTGATATTGTTTCAACTATAGGCACTGAGTCCTGGGGACCAGTCATAGGTACATTAGTAGTCTCTAACTCTTTTGCAACCATAGTGGGTACTTGAGCTTTGGGCGCAGTAGCTGGATACAAGTGCCTATTCATGAAGACCTTCTCAAATGCCTTCTCTATTTTGTTAGCAACCAATTCATAGTTCTTGTCCATTATGTGCAAGGTCCTTGACTTGGTTCTAAGATGTGGCTTTACTAGATCTAGTAATAGAGATTTATTCTCTAGAGAACATACTAGAAGGGTTTCATCTAGAATCTTTTCTCTTATCCTTAGATCCTCTTCAATGGCCTGTCTCTTTTGGAATTCTAAGATGTTCCACACATTATCAAGAATCATAGTCTCCAGTTCTAAGACTATCTTCTTAAACTTCAACATATGTTTGACAATCATTCCATGTGTCTTTGATTTGTCAATCTCAATGTATTTCTTATAGAACTTTCCTACTTGATCAATTCTGCCTTCATCAACAATCCTTGTACTTAGCACACTGAGACTAGGTTTGAAACTTACTTTGGGAGGTGCTTGACTATTTTTCTTATTTCTTGTTACTCGCGAGGATGGATGACAATGCTAATCTCTTTCTTCCTCTTATGCATTGCCTTATACTCAGGAGGAGTAGTAAGGTCAATGGTCTCCTTGGGCGCAAAAGGGGTAACATCAATTTTACCCTTCTGAACATCAGATTTCTCAATTTTCAGCTTCTTTAGCTTAGGATCCTTTGATTCTATCTTTTCTGTTGCTGCACTTTCAATTTCCAAAGCAATCTTCTCTTCCCTTGCTTTGTCTAAGTCTTCTTGTGATACACCATGATTTCTCAAGATTTCTGAAGTAAAATTGGCAACCTTCCTTTTTGTTGCTGCACTGTTCAAGACTGCATCAACTTTTCTTACTTTCTCTTCATAGGTTCCCCATCTTGGCTCATTAGGGTCTTTAGGGGCTGAAATCAATACTTGTGCACATTCTTCTAGGGCTTTTTCATCAACCTCATATCCAAGTGGATGAATCCACTTTGTCCTTGGCTCAACTACTTCCATGCATGTTGTGTCTGTCTCAACCATGAAACAAATGGTATCCTTGTATTTTTCAACTATCTTCTCTGGAATTATGTATCTCATCTGCATCTTGACTCTAAATGTCTTCAACTCCAGTGTCATGTAGTCCTTCAATGTACTCTCACTATATGGCTTGAGAGATATCTATGGTATTGTGGGAATAGATTTATCTAGATACAAATTAGACACTTTTCCAACAATATGGAAGTACATATATATGATCAAATACCCAAATCTGAATATCTTGGTCTTGTCATGCTTGATGGCCTTAATGTTATCTATCAGTTGTGCACACAGGATCTCGCACAAATTAAACTCTTGATTCTCTTTCACAAGTCTTATAGCTACAAGAATTGTGGCCGCAGACACATTGCTCACCTTGCTGGTGTGCTGGAACCTATATCCTAGTACCATGGACATCAATTTGATGTCATCTTTCTCAATAGGTTCTATAGTCATTCTATGCCTATCACTTCTTGACTTGCATGTTTGCTCAACAAGTTTCCTTACATCCTTTCCTATTGGAAGAACAACACCTGTCTTTGACAGGCCTGTAATCTCATGAATAGGTCACCAGTAATTTTGACTGGCACTTCACCTATCCAAAATAGGTCATCATGAATCCTACTCAGTAGAATCTTGATCCATTCCAATTCATAGAACTCATATGCCATAGCATACTCCACTATAGGGTGATTATTCCAGTACGCGTACTCATCCATGAAGGTTTTGTTTGGTTTCATCATTGTTTCCATGTGTGCCCTAATTCTATCCAATCCTACTGGCTCTTTCTTACAGTATATGTATGCCCTAATGTCTTTGACATGCATAACACCCATAGGCATGCGGGAGAATGCCCCTTCTAGGTCATCCAATGTGGATTTGAATGGGTGCCTCTTAAATATGTATCTCTTCTTTTCGACAACATCAAATACAATAGGAGTAGCCATCACTTACTTGTAAATCACTTTCTTAATGGTTTCCAAGATATTTTGAATCGACGTGACAAACTAGGGTTTCTGCAATTGATCAAATGCATAGCAAGTCACTTGATGAATCAAACTACAATCCTTCATAATTAAATGCTAGGACTCTTATGCTCTCCAATCACTTTGAATTCAAATGCAATGAGAGATTTACAAACTTCTGTGTACTTTAAAGTAGAAAATCTTCCATTAATGCTTGTCACATAAACCAAGCTATCACTTGAAAATTTCTAACTTTCATTCTGCAAATAATCAGCTAGTGCACTCTTGCATGAAGGTTCTTCAAGTCTCCAAAAGCTTAAGTCCAAAGGTCCATACTCTGAAAGTGAGTATACCAGTCGTGTAGGGGTCTAAAGCTAAATTAGCTCCCCCTATGACCCTGAGGGCCATTCATTCAGATGTATAGGGTGTGTCCACTGTGGATGCATCCAATACATTCTCATCAACCTTATCCTTCTTTGCTTCTAACCAAATCAAGCTCGCATCCTCTGAAGCTTTCACAAACTTGACTTCTCCTTTGGGATCCAATACTAGTTCTTCAGGTTTTTTAAGGCTTTCCTGACCTTGCATCCTTGATCTACAAAAATTTGAGATGCGTCCAACCTTGTTACAAGAGTGACAAATGATTGGAGACCTTATATTCCTTGGTGTATTATCATGGGTCACCATTTTACATTGTCTAGCTGAGTGACCATTATAGTTACATATCTGACATGAAACATTCTGAGAACTTCTTACATTTGGCTTATTTTGATTTCTTTGGTTATGTTGAATCTTATTCTTCTGACTTGTCTTACAGTTCATAGCTCTATGACCAAATTTATTGCATGAATAACAGTAACCATTGAAAAGTCTTACCTCTGTACAGTTCCTTGCTATATGTCCATGTTTATTACATGCATAACAAGTTCAATCTACTAGATTGCACTCATTCTTGGATGGTTCAACATGATCTTTAGTCTGACTTCCAGTCACCTTAGCATCTAACGTGTCTTCTGGTGCTTTCATTCTTTCTTGCATGTTGTCAATCTTATTTTATGCTTCATTGTATCCAATGTAGCTAGTATCTCCTTTAAATCTTCTTGCATACAACCAAGATTATATCAAATCAGAACTGGTGTGCAACTTATCAATGTGATTCTTTGCATCTTTCAATTCAGATTACAAGCTTACTTTGTTCTTCCTTAGCTCCAAGATTTACATGTTTGCTTGCCTCAATTCTTCATTCAGTTGAAGGTTCTCTTTGATCTGTTCATCATAGACTTCCTGATTGTTAGTTAGCTTATCATCTAATTCTTCAATTTGTTCTTTTAGAGATGAATTTTCTTCATTGAGCTTTTTGATCATAATCCCTAAATCACTGGTAGAGCATTCTTTCAAATCTTTTCTAAGCCTTTTGATGACTACTTGAGCATCACTGACTTTTTCTTTAAGTTCTTCAATTTCTTTTTCAGATCTGTCCAGGTTTTCAAGAGAAGCTTCAAGATTTCTTTTCAGATGTTTCATTTCTACTTTGTCCATGATCTCCTTAAGTGGTTGAACTTCTTCGTTGAGGACTAGAGCTCTAAGACCAATTGTTAGGAATGGGAACACTGAGAGGGCGAAGGGTGAATCAGTTTTCACTATATTTTATCTTTTTACTTAATCTAGAACTAAACTTAAATACTTAAGTACTGAAATGAACATCCACATAAACATGAAACATGAATCAACACATAACACCAATATGGTTATGAGGAAACCCAAATAGGTAAAAACCCCGATGGGAATTGACACCAACTAATATTCTATACTAGTGTTTTATGATCCTTGTTAGAAGATCCTTAACCCTGTTATGAGTTGCTTTACAATGTATTAAGTACAATAGACCTTGTCAAGGGTCAGACCCTGTTAGGAGTATTTTACAATAAACCCTGTTAGGGGTGTGGACGCACTATCCTAGAGCTCACTTCTCAAGTGGTAAAGGCTGCAACCTTTTGATCTCAGATATACACTATATTTTCTGGATGAACTATTACTATGACATTGCTTGTCTGATCATTTCCTATTATATGCTAATGCTTTGAACTCTAGAAAAGCTCTAATACATCTTATCAACTCTTCGCACACTTCTGCTCTGCGTATCTGAACTCTATAACAATTCTCACACTAATTACAATGGGTGCATCTCATATTTATATGTGCATACAAAACAAATAACTAGGTCGGCCCTTTAACCAATTACATACAACACTTCCAATTGAATTGGCTTAAGCGTGTTTACAAATAAACATAATTAAATTTTGGCAACCTAATTACAATAGGTGCATTTCCTTTACATCATAATAATATAACCACAAATGAAAATGCTAACAGTCAACTACTTACTCTGTTCTTCTCTGGCAAACACTGGTTGTGTAACTTTAATTGTTTGTACCTTTGTCATACTTGCATATCTAATCATGCGCTCATAGAATAAGCATGAGTATACTCTAACCAACTTATCTTCTAGGGTTCATACCATAACTCAGTCATACACATGTGTGCTGATGCTCTGAGCTTTAGGTACTCTATATACTATCCAGTATTCAACACTTGGCCAGTTTCTGATCTTCTCATCAAGTGCGCTGAATCCAAACTAATACATGACTTTGTTGCGATACTGACAACACTATACTAAGTCATATACACCAGTATAGCCAACTTGCCAACAAAATTTTCATCAGAAGATTATGATTTCATTTTAGACCTCATACAACCTGATAATTCTATTCAATTTCTTGAAAAATTTTAAATTATATTATTTATGTATGTCATATTGATGCAAGAGCATCTTAGGCTTAGAGCAATCTTGCATCAACCAAAAAAATTTCCTATTTTCTATTGGTTTCATTGTGTATGAAGCTTACATGATGTTGAGGACCTATTTTTTAACCTTCCCCTAGGATCTCATAAGGATTGGATGGACTGTTTAAAAGTTACAGTTGTTTTACTTGTCGTCGGAGCTATATTTTCCTGTAGTTTTGGTGCTGATTGTGCATAGTGGTGATGTTGATCCTCAAGGGATCATCCTTTGTGCTCTTAATTAATTTAAGAGGACCTAAATTAATATCATTTACCAAGAGCACATGTCCTAATTCATTATGAGTAAAATTTTATGCCCTTTTTTCTCGGGGACCTATTTTCTGCCAGTTTTCACGGGAAACATGGAGTGTTTCTTCTTGCGCAGTTCCGTGTGATGAGATGGGGCCTTGCGTAGTTAAGGGAATTTTCTTGGGTCATGTGTGGACCTAAATCAAAAGGTGCATTAATTTTTTATCACTCTTTCATTAGTTTTGGTTTAAATCTTCCAGACTGGACCTATAATGTAATTAAATGCCTAACTGGCCGACTTGTGGCTTACCTGGCTATATATTGAGAGTTTGGGTATATTTTTAGGGGGTAGATGGTAGTATATGTGTGGTAGTATGAGAGTAGAAGCATAATTGGATCTTGGAGATCTTGCAGATCAGATGTTTTATCTGATATTGTAACAATAGAGCTAGTGGTTTGCATACTTGGAGACAAGGAGATTGCTTGGAGGCTTGTGAGCTCAAGTTTAGATCTGCCTTAGTGTTTCCATCAGTTGCTGATGTGTTTCAGAGCTTGAATAGCTGGGATATTGTTGAGATACTTTGTTATTTCATTGTAATAGGCCAAAATTAGGAAGGCCTTACAACCGGGCATGTTGAATGAAATTCTATTTTGAATCATTATCTTGTTGTATTCCACTACAATTATTGTTGTTATAATTGGCAGTTGTAGGTTTGGACCATCCATTATTGCATCCTCCATCCTTGCCTTGTGTCAAGTGGTATCAGAGTTTGAAGATCTTGAGTGTGTAAACTAGTTGAGGCTATTTGCACCAGGACCTTGAATTGAAGATGCCTCCGAGAAGAGCTCGTGAATCTCAGAGGAAGAACCTGTTGGAGAATTTAGTCTTGATGATTTTAGGGCTTTGTAGAAACAAGTGAAAGATCTACAAGAGGAATTGAGAAAGAAGACTACCTTGAAGGATGACAGTGATGATTCTAAAGAAGATCAATTTGAAGAAGCTATAGAAGAAGTCAGAGATCCAGAAGAAATTAGAATCCTGAATGCTATGTCTAAAATTGGGAAGAGACCTAAGATTGAAGTTTCTACATTTGCTGGAAGCCTTAGGCCAGAAGAGTTGATTGATTGGATTAATGAGATAGATGAATAATTTGAGTATGAAGAAATAGAAGATCCTGACAGAGTTCAATTTGCAAAGACTAAGTTGAAAGGTCATGCAAATAGTTGGTGGAGGGAAGTTCAATTGGAAAGGAGTAGAAGAGGAAAAGAAAAGATCACTAGATGGAACCAAATGGTTGACAAGTTGAAGAAGCAATTCATTTCAGTGGATTTTGAATTGGAGATGTTTAAAAATATATAAGCTTTAAAGAAGACAAACAAATCAGTGCAAGAGTATACTAAAGAGTTTTATAGACTCTTGATTAGGACTGGTCATTTTGAAGCTAATAAAGAGAAGGTTGCTAGGTATGTTTATGGCTTGAGACCTAGTATTAAAGAAGAGTTACTTACTATTTGGATGAAAACTATAGGAGATGCTTATCAAATGGCATTGAAGATTGAGGAGAATCTGAACAAGAGGTTTGAAGGAAGACAAAATAATAGGAAAAAAAGTCGAAAGACTGATGAAACAGTTGCTGGAGGAAATCCTAAGAAGACTGATGAAGGATCTAGTAGTGGCCCAGATGCTAATAACTACAATGTTGGACAGAGAGGGAGAAGGAGAAATGAGTTCACTTTTACTTGTTATCAATGTGGTGAAAAAGTTCATAGAAGTTTTGAATGTCCTGAGAAAAGAGTTGCATTAACTGCTGAAGAAAACATTGAGAATGCTACAGAACAAGGTGAATTTCTTCTCACTAGGAGGTTGGCTACATGTGTCCAAGAACTAGTGCAAAGAAGAAATTTTTTCAAAACTAGATGTAAGTGCAAGGATAAGGTATGTAATGTCATAGTTGATGGTGGTAGTTTTGAAAACTTTGTTTCAGAAGAAATGGTTAGTAAGTTGAATTTGGAAAGAAGGAACATCCTAATCCTTATCGGATTAGTTGGATACAAGATGTGTCTAAGGTTAGGATTGAAGAGAAATGCTTGGTTAATTTTCAGATTGGATTTTATCATCATGAAATATTATGTGATATATTGCCTATGGATGCTTGTCATCTATTGCTTGGGAGACCTTGGCAATTCGATAGACATGTTATGTTTGATGGTCATGCAAATACTTATGTGGTAATGCATGGTGGATCCAAGCATAATTTGTTACCTTTGTAGGAAGTTGGAGCTAAGGGATGTGGAGTTATCAAGTGTTGTCCTTATGAAAAACATCAAGAGAAGAGATTTGATGAACCTATTCCTGTGGATGGAAGGAAGCTGAATTTGAAAGGAAAAGAGAATGATATAGTTGAGGAATTTATAGAGATCAAGAGGCAGATGGACTTTATGAAAAAGATAGTGCAGCAAATGATGGAACTAGTGATAGAGAGGACTGCAAATGATGCCGAGAAGATAAGTAAGATTGGAGAAGATGTGATTCACTAGATTTTTGGTGTAGTCAAGAGTGGAAAAGGTAATCAGAATCAGAATCTGTCAGTAGCAGAAAGGAAAGCTGAGAAAGGTGCAAGACAAGCTGATTTGCTGAGTGTGACAGTGGATAAAGTAAAGAAAACATGAAATGAAGGACAAGAGGACACATGGGTTAAGAACATATATGGCATACCTATTCTGATTCCCTTGAAATTTTCATGAGAACATTCTTTTTATTTACCTGGGGTGTCTGATGCAAGAGCATCTCGGGCTTAGAGCAATCTTGCATCAACCAAAAATATTTCCTATTTTCTGTTGTTTTCTTTGTAATCATTTCATTTTTTGGTTTCATTTTGTGTGAAGCTTACATGATTTTAAGGACCTATTTTGGAACCTTCCCCTAAGATCTCATAAGGATTGGATGGACTATTTCAAAGTTATAGTTGTTTTACTTGCCGTAAGAGCCATATTTTCTTGCAATTTTGGTGTTGATTGCATGTAGTGGTGATGTTGATCCTTAAAGGATCAGAATTTACACTCTTCAAGAATTTAAGAGGACCTAAATTAATATCATTTACCAAGAGCACAAGTCCTAATTCATTATGAGGAAAAAGTTATGCCCTTTTTTCTCGAGGACCTATTTTCTACCAGTTTTCACGTGAAATGTGGAGTGTTTGTTCTTGCGTGGTTCCATGTGATGAGATGGGGCCCTGCGTAGTTAAGGGCATGTTCTTGGGTCATGTGTGGACCTAAATCCAAAGGCACATTAATTTTTTATCACTCTTTCATTAGTTTTGGTTTAAATCTTCCAGACTGGACCTATAATGTAATTAAATGTCTGACTGGCTGACTTGTGGCTTAGCTGGCTATATATTGAGAGTTTGGGTAGATGTTTAGGGGGTAGATGGTAGTAGATATATGGTAGTATGAGAGTAGAAGCATGATTGGATCTTGGAGATCTTTTAGATCAGATGTTTTATCTGATATTGTAACAGCAGAGCTAGTGGTTTGCATACTTGGAGACAAGGAGATTGCTTGGAGGCTTGCGAGCTCAAGTTTAGATCTGCCATAGTGTTTCCATCAATTGCTGATGTGTTTCAGAGCTGGACTAGCTAGGATATTGTTGAGATACTTTTTTATTTCATTGTAATAGGCCGAAACCTGGAAGGCCTTACAACCGGGCATGTTGAATGAAATTCTATTTTGAATCATTATCTTGTTGTATTCCACTGCAATTGTTGTTGTTATAATTGGCAGTTGTAGGTTTGGACCATCCATTATTGGATCCTCCATCCCTACCCTGCATCACATATAATTTATGATTGTATTTTAATTAAAAATATAACAATTTTTATTTGTGCATGTACTTAATTTTGTTCTGTAGGACATGTGTATGTTGTTACACTTTAGGATAATGAAGAGCAGATCGAGTATTGGCTAGTTCGATGTGTAGAACCTAAGAAAAAGTTGATATGTCATCAAGTAGATGATGATGGTTTTGAGTATCCAATTGGGTCTATTATGGTAGTTGGTACATGGCTATGCAAATACCTAGCAAGAAGGAATGTTTTACTAATTTTTTAAGACTACCAATTAGAAAATAAGATTATACACGATTTCCATTTGGTAGTTGCAAAAAATATTAAATTGGAAAGATATAAAGGGAGACCTGCTAATAAAATATTATGAACACTTTCAATGGAAGAAAATGAGGCAATCATAGATGCATTGTAGAAAAGAGAGGATGTTGATGGTACATTAGGTTGAATCAAATTTGTACATGTAAGTTTTTTTTATTTGTCTTATTTTTATATGTTGTTCTATATGTAGATTAGATAATTACTTTGGTTTTCAGGTGTCAAGTACAACTTGACAACATAGATGACAGTCAACTTGTACCTTTTACAACTTTAGGACAATCAAAGTTGTAACACTAGGTGATTGTAATTTATTTATTTAACTTTTGTATCCAATATTTAAATTTAAAATAAATGAAAATTGAATTTAAATGAACTTTACATTTAAATACATATATTCTAACACTTCAACATTCATTTTTATGATGAAGGACCTCTAGAAGAACATAGACATGAACTATTTATAAAGTTCAATGCACACTTTTGTTTGTCCAATTTGATTTTATAAACAACATGAGTTCACTTTTTATTCATCCAATTTTATTTTAAATAAAGTTAAATTCATAGTTCTATTTGTCTAATTTTGATCTAAATATTAAACTATGTACATTGGTCTTGTGTTAAACTATTGACATTTTTATTGACAATATTGATGATGCCCTCATGGTCCCTAAGGCCAAGAACTATGGAAAAAATAATATAGGTGGCTCTACTGTTCCGAGGTATCCCATCTTGTGGGTTGAAAGCTGGGAGACCTTGGGAGCATCTATGGAATGAAGGAGCCACAAATTAAACTTTCTGGTTGGGCTCTTTCAGGGAAAGAAACAAGAAAATCCAAAGTGGTTTGTGGATTAGTTAAAGGCAGAGGAAATTGAAGGTTTTGAAGATGATATGGTGGAGGAAGATTCCATTCCACTGATCCTAATTTTAGACTCTGCGAGAGAGGATGAAGAAGAGCCTATGGAGGGACATCCTTATCTGGCAACCAACCCTTCATCTCATGGTGGTCTTCCCACCCCCTGAAAAAGAATTTCAATAATGCTCACTGATGTTATAGTTATATAGGTTAAGTTGGATGTCAGTTCCCTTTGATATAATGCTTTAAGTTAGATATCTCCAGTAGTATTATATAGTTGAAAATAAAATTCAAAGTTAGCTTTGGAAACTAGTTATAAATAATGGTATTCTCTATCTGAAACTAACCACTAATGGGTCCTTATTTTGGTTGGAACATGGACTTGTTAAAGCTACATCGATATTAATATTATAATAGTTACTTATAAATTTAATGTTTCAGTAAGATAGTTTTTTATTATGCATTTTAAACAGAACGTATGTAAGAATTTTTTATATAATATGAAGGTGAAATTTAGTATTTAGAATTGATTAAAGCCACTAGTTTCACACCTTATCATTTGTACTTAAAGTAAATTTCAACCAAGTGGATGAATAAGTTTAGATAACTTAAAGACTTCATCATGAACTTTCTAAGAAAATGATCTGGTTTGTTCCCTTTTGCCTTTTCTCCAATAAGGTTTAGGGATATGGTAGGAACAAATCACGAATTAAAATCTAGCCATTTCTAAAAAAGGACAATCATCTTATATATCGCAGAAAATTCCATATTGACTAGTGTTTTAGTGGTGTCTTTATTTTTGTCTTGGATCATTTAGAGCACCTAAGACATATATTTACTTAGTAAGACACATTCATAGTAGCTCTCAATTAATTCTAGTCATATGATCATTCAATTAGAGATTATTACAAATCGTTAAATAAGCTCTAAATGACATCAAGCCTTAAGGATGTTCCTTTCTAGTAAATTATATACTCTTACATGCTTATGAAGAATTTCATTCAACTTAATTTCTATACATATTTATCTATTTTTATATATAAATAAATATATAAATATATAGATGATAGATATATATTAATATATTCGTTTATATTCATATATATATATATATATATATATATATATATATATATATATATATATATATAGAATGAATATATCTATATTAATATATATACAAATATACCACATATATATATTTACTCTATATTTATATATATGTAGCATATATATAGATAGATCTTCATTTTTCTCTCTATTTTTTGAAAGTAATGACGACATTAAATTTCATTAATTTTCTGAGCTATTGACAACTTTAACTGTTAAATTCTTAGATAGTATCATCCTTAAGCTTTAACATTAGATTTCAATTCTTCCTTGCTATTCATATCAACATATTCTCAATGTCCACCAACTAGAAGTTTCCCCTTATTTCTCCTCTTATATCGACATAAGCATCCCAGGAGTTGGGTATTTGATTAGATGAAATAGGGAAAGGCATTTTGTGTATTATTTATAGAAGCTATCCCTTCC